>OU015492.1:65481721-65719221 GCA_907164885.2 Dolomedes plantarius
GTTTGTAGTTCGTAGTTTATCCTGTCAAAGAAGAATTAAACTGCGTGTTGTTCGTCAATTCATCAGTTCGTGCGTTCGTTAATTCATCAGTTCGTGCTTTCGTTAATTCAGTGAAACTAGAATGAGTTAAAAAATATTATCATAAAGAAAACTTATTCATCGTAAGCTTAATATTTGCCCTAGTTTTGTCTTAGAATATTTACTTATTGAAATCCACCCTATTTATCTTGGCTTTAACCGCTTGACTGCCAGGCTTAATTTCACCGATAAAGGGCTGTATACCAGGCTATGCGGTGTAAAATGTTCGTGTCATAAATCATTTAATAACTTCCATGATATAATAGTGATGAATTTAAGGTTCGTTAAAGGATTTAAGACATTATCATAATATGTATAATATATAAAATATAAAACTTACACATTATATACATACAGTGATATGCATACATACATTATATACTTAAAACTCAGGAATTTATTTTAAAGATTTATGATATTCATCAAAATAACTTCTTCTGCGTTCAGTCCTGGAAAGTCTTCACAACCAGAACACATTAGCCAAGTATCTTTCCCAACATGTTTAATTGAACAAATATTGCATCGCTTTCGGGGACGTTTCTTTTGATATGTGCTTGGGATCTGAACAATCTTGTAGTAGAATGAAGGTCATTACTACTCACCTCCGACCAGTACCATGTTATATTAGTTGCATATCACCGACCAATCTGGTTCAAATATGCACTCATTACTGTGTAGTGAACGACGTACAGGGTGTACGTCCTGGCCGCTGATTACTGAAATGAGAGTACGTACGCGGCGTACGTCCTGGCAGTCAAGGGGTTAAAGAAAGCGGTTAATTCGGGATCTGCACAAACGGTATTTTTTCAGGTTTCTTTTCAGAGGACTTTGAGAGTAATAGAGCTTTAGGATGAATTAAAGAAAGCAGTTAATTCGAGACCTGCACAAACGGTGTTTCTTCGGATTTCTCTGCGAAGGACTTAGGGAGTAATAGAGCTTTATGATGAATTAAAGCAAGTGATTGATTCAGAATCTGCGCAAACGGTGGTTTTTTTTTTTGTTTCTTTACAGAGGACTTGGGAGTAAAAGAGCTTTGAATTAAAGCAAGCATGTCAAACTGAAAGGCTAACAGGGCCCAAATATACAACGTTTAAGCTTCTGGGGGCCGCAAAGATAAGAAAAACATCCTATGTGGGCCAAAGATAAGGAAAACTTCCTATGCGGCCTGGGAGCCGCGAGTTTGACATGCCTGATTTAGAGAGTTTGGAATGTTACCGACAATGCTTGTTCATGTTGTTTCTTGCATGTTGTTACCGACAATGCTTGTATCGACTTTGGAATGTTACAGTATATGCTTGTATCCATATGGAATTTTGCAGTAAGCACATTTGTCTCCAGTGCCATGCTGAGGAGGCAGTCCATATAACGAGGGTGAAATAGAGGTCTATGGACCGGTGGATATGATGGCAGTAAAATTTATTTTACACTTTCCGTTCTTCCTTTCTCTCAGTTTATCATCAAGCGATTATGTACATATATGAGTATGAATATGAAGAATAGTTAAATAAAGCACTAGAACTGAACTTAGAAACGAGTCGTTAAAAAGCAAACTGTAAAACTATAACTGCTTTGTAGAATGAGTTGTAAAATTATAATTAATTTGGTTAAAAAATAATTATTAAAATTTGTTGAAAAGGATAATATTACAATCACTAATGTGCAAGGTAAAACACTGAACAATTTTCTGCATTTGTGAGAGAGATTTTCGGTTTCATTCTTTTTTTAGTCAATATATTCTCTCACAAAGTGCATCCCCAGGCTCTCTTTGAAAGAAATTTCAATTTCATATTGTTTGTACTGAATCTGTTGAGTTTTCAGAGTTTTTTCATAACTGTTGATTTCAGGCCACAATGATGACTAAACACTAGCTACTTCACGGTTGAAAATATTCCATGTTCTACAAAAATGTATTATACGAACTTCTTAGGTGAACTATTGAAAATTTCAGTTCAAGTTACAATCATGACTAAACAAAAAAAATTTCCTAGGAATATGCATGGCAATTTCATAGAGTTATAATTGAATCGTTGGCTGTAATAACGTGGTATATTTCGTTACAGTACAATGTAATAAATCCCGTTTTATCTTTCAGACCTCAGGTAAAACTACAGTCGGGAGGATAAATGAGACATCTTAGGATCTTAGATGTAGTAGAAGTTCCAAAAGGGTAACTGAAAATCTCAGATAAACGTACAATTAAGACTAGATTCCAAAAGGATAACTGAAAATCTCAGATAAACGTACAATTAAGACTAGAAAAAATGAGATCATCGTAGGGAACACGTATGAGAATCCGCATGGGATTACTGGATATCAGTGTTAAAGATTTAGTTAAAACTATACCAAATTAAATCATCTTGGGATCATGCATACGATGTTGGAAATCTCCTTTAAAAGTGAAGTTAAGAATGAACAAAATCACTGGAACATCGTGGAAGCATGTATGAGATGTTTCTTTCGGGATCATTGAAAATCTCAGGCAAAAGTGCTTTTGAGACTGGACAAAATAAGGTCATGCATCAGAAATTTAAATTCGATTTATTAGAAAGTTCCGTTAAAGATACGATTAAGGCCGTCTGCACACGGAGCAACTCAAAAGAAACTGATAACTGACTCGAATCACAAACCAGTCCGTGTTGAGTCGTAACCTATGTAATTGAATGGAGCCACGCACACGGCGCAACTGGTTACAAACCCGGTCGACGGGTTTGTAACCAGTTGCGCCGTGTGCGTGGCTCCATTCAATTACATAGGTTACGACTCAACACGGACTGGTTTGTGATTCGAGTCAGTTATCAGTTTCTTTTGAGTTGCCCCGTGTGCAGACGGCCTTAGACTGAACAAAATGAAGTTGTCAACTGGACATGTATGAGATATTCAGAAGCGATTTCTGGAAATCTCAGATAAGAATAAAACCAAGACTGGACAAAATGAAAGTGGTCTAAGAAAAAGTGTTGGTTTCTTACAGTTACAGGTAAAATCAAATCTTCAAAACATAAGAGTGCCCTGCGAATACGCAACTGTCAATGTACTTCTTAAAGCATCCATTTCTTAATTTAAAATCGACACTAAAATGCAAAAGAATATTATACAACTGCTTGACTGATATTTAAAATTTACTCATTTTTTTCACTTACGTGGAATCACGAAAAGAAAAAAAATACGTATGCTCTTTTACCCGATAAAATCGGTTAAAAAGGAATGAAACTTGAAAAGGGAAATATTTTGAGAATTATATCAAAGAAAGTGAAAAATGCTTTTTGCAGCCTTTTTTCCGCCCGGTAGCTGTGAAACTACATATTCATCAAAGTGCAAACAAATCCCACTTCTCTTGAACACTTGAAAATGCGAATATAGAAAAGAACAGAAAAATTTTCTACCGTTATATTTACTTGACAGAACTATCTCGCACATAAATTCCTCAAATTCTTTCCTTTGCCCAATAATGGACCGATCTTGTATTTATGCTGGTCAGCACTTTACCGGGAATTTTTACGAGTTTGTCCCTGCTTGGAATTCTGTATTGTTATAGAGATCCTCTTTTTTTTCAATATCTCGCGGACCTAACTTTGTAATTGTGCCTGTTATTGAAACACGAGAAACGTAGGGATTTGCAGAACAAATGCAGAGAGCGTATGAGAATATTTATTTATATTCTTGTAGGGAAATAGAATAACGAGGGGATTTATTTGTTTCACTTATGTATATTTAAGATATTAATGTTGAAACTACCCTAATAGCTACCCTGATTTACGATGTACAATAAATTTCTTGACACAGTTAAAACATATTGGATTTGAATAATAGTTTTTGAATTGAACTGAAATTTGTAACTCCTATATTTTTTATCATTTGAGGTTTTTAAGTATCTCTCCATTGAAACCTGACAAAGTCATGCATTTACAAGCACCCATATATTTGCATACATTGTAGTGTGTACGAATTAGCTTTCATAGCTACCTAAAATAGATCATATACAATGTAAGAATAATTTAGTAAGCGTCATATCATAATTAGTTTCACCTTAATATCTTATATATAACATATAGGACTGGTTTAGAAGCTTCATCCTTGAAGGTTCTATATTAATATATCTTAATGTACCTAGGATTACTTTTAGTAATAATTGGTTATTTTAATGAACCCCTACATAATATGTAATTTAATACCTAGGAATGTTTTGGTAAGAATTTGCTATTATAATGAACCCCTACATAATATATAATTTAATACCTAGGCATATTTTGGTAAGTATTAGCTATTTTAACGATCCCCTACATAATATGTAATTTAATACCTAGGAATTATTTGGTAAATATTAGCTATTTTATTGAACCGCTACATAATATGTAATGTAATACCTACGATTATTTTAGCAGCCGTAGCTCTTTTATATTTGTACATACCTCTGCACTGAAATCTAATGAAGTTATACAAATGCTTACATTTGATAAAATCATACTCATACCTTTGTATACTTGCATTCATATATTTTTCTATAATCAGAAAAAAGACATTTGATGAGTCACTGATGTATTTTTTTCCACCGCAGTAGGTAATTTTGCCCTTAAAGCATTGACAAATTCCCACGGTGAATTTGTTGGCTTTTTAAAGATAGGGACACTGTATAGGGGAGCCAACACTGCTTACTATGAGGGGAAGACATAGGAATGTCTATTTCTTATCTGGGTTTCAAACCCAAGCCCACGTTGTTGAAGCCAGAGACGCTAAACAACGTGGGTCACTTTTCCCAGAGACGCTATGGGCAACGCAGGTGGCCTCCATAAAGTACACTGCTGGCCACCCAAATTGCAACACCAAGAAAGACAAGAGATATCACAATAAAATTTATTTTGTAGATAACATGTTGACCAAGTATCAAATGATTAAATTTATAGACTTCTGTAAAGTGTGGTTCCTGCCAAAATCAGTTACCAGAGTAGCCGCCATTGTTGGAGATCACCGCTGTCACACGCCTCGGCATTGATTCTAAGAGACTTTAGATGAGTTCTTGGGGTACAGCAGACCAAGCAGCTTCCACACGTTGCCAAAGTTGATCTGCTGTGGCAGCTGGGGATGGAATCTGGGTCAATCGTAGAGCAACCTTGGACCACATGTTTTCTATCGGCGAAAGATCCGGAGAGCGAGGCGGCCAGCGAAGCAATTCAATCTGGCGATTGACGAAGAACCGTTGGACAATGCGTGCCACGTGTGGTCGCGCATTATCCTGTTGAAATATGGCTGTGGACAAGTCCTGAAGGTAAGGAAGGAGAAATGGCTCCAACACCTCGGAGATGTAGCGCTGGCTGTTTAAAGTACCGGCAATGTGTACTAGAGGTGTGGGAGAGTGATATCTAATACCGCCCCATACCATAATACCCGGTGCAGGACCAGTGTGGCGGTGCATAACGCAGCTGTTCAGCATCCTCTCTTCACGGTGTCTCCAGACTCGAATGCGACCATCGTGGTCCTGCAACACCAAGAAACACAAGAGATATCACAACAAAATTTATTTTGTAGATAACATGTTGACCAAGTATCAAATGATTAAATTTATAGACTTCTGTGAAGTGTGGTTCCTGCCAAAATCAGTTACCAGAGTAGCCGCCATTGTTGGAGATCACCGCTGTCACACGCCTCGGCATTGATTCTAAGAGACTTTAACTGAGTTCTTGGGGTACAGCAGACCAAGCAGCTTCCACACGTTGCCAAAGTTGATCTGCTGTGGCAGCTGGGGATGGAATCTGGGTCAATCGTAGAGCAACCTTGGACCACATGTTTTCTATCGGCGAAAGATCCGGAGAGCGAGGCGGCCAGCGAAGCAATTCAATCTGGCGATTGACGAAGAACCGTTGGACAATGCGTGCCACGTGTGGTCGCGCATTATCCTGTTGAAATATGGCTGTGGACAAGCCCTGAAGGTAAGGAAGGAGAAATGGCTCCAACACCTCGGAGATGTAGCGCTGGCTGTTTAAAGTACCGGCAATGTGTACTAGAGGTGTGGGAGAGTGATATCCAATACCGCCCCATACCATAATACCCGGTGCAGGACCAGTGTGGCGGTGCATAACACAGCTGTTCAGCATCCTCTCTTCACGGTGTCTCCAGACTCGAATGCGACCATCGTGGTCCTGCAACACCAAGAAAGACAAGAGATATCACAACAAAATTTATTTTGTAGATAACATTTTGACCAAGTATCAAATGATTAAATTTATAGATTTCTGTGAAGTGTGGTTCCTGCCAAAATCAGTTATCAGAGTAGCCGCCATTGTTGGAGATCACCGCTGTCACACGCCTCGGCATTGATTCTAAGACACTTTGGATGAGCTCTTGGGGTACAGCAGACCAAGCAGCTTCCAAACGTTGCCAAAGTTGATCTGCTGTGGCAGCTGGGGATGGAATCTGGGTCAATCGTAGAGCAACCTTGGACCACATGTTTTCTATCGGCGAAAGATCCGGAGAGCGAGGCGGCCAGCGAAGCAATTCAATCTGGCGATTGACGAAGAACCGTTGGACAATGCGTGCCACGTGTGGTCGCGCATTATCCTGTTGAAATATGGCTGTGGACAAGCCCTGAAGGTAAGGAAGGACAAATGGCTCCAACACCTCGGAGATGTTGCGCTGGCTGTTTAAAGTACCGGCAATGTGTACTAGAGGTGTGGGAGAGTGATATCCAATACCGCCCCATACCATAATACCCGGTGCAGGACCAGTGTGGCGGTGCATAACGCAGCTGTTCAGCATCCTCTCTTCACGGTGTCTCCAGACTCGAATGCGACCATCGTGGTGTTGCAGACAGAAGCGTGACTCGTCAGTAAAGACAATTTCATTCCATTCTGCGGTCCACATTCTTCTGTCATCGCACCATTGGCGGCGGAGACGTCTGTGGTTCTGCGTCAAGGGTAGACAAAGCAATGGACGTGTTGCGGACAGACCACCCTGCTGTAAACGTCGTCGAATGGTACGCGCAGACACTGGATGATGCGTTACAGACTGCATGTGCTGTGCTATGGTTCGTGATGTGACTGAGCGATCCGTCACTGCCATGCGCACAATTTGCCTGTCATCACGTGAAGTGGTGCGCTGAGGTGGATGCGATCGAACATGCCGGTCCGTCGTACCCTCCTGCATCCAACGATCACATATCCGCATTACAGTTGTTTGGTTTCGTCCAACACGACTACCGATTTCCCTGAAAGATAATCCACAATCTCGGTAGGCCACTATCCTTCCTCTGTCGAACTCGGATACTTGATCAAAAGATGATCGCTGTTTTCGATGAGGCATAGTTGATTGTTTTTTGAAAAGACCACAAGAAAAACACAATTGCCGAACTTGAAATCGTCGAAATCTCCAAGCCTTAAATAGCGCTTTGAAGTGGCGCTACAGGCGCGCGTGATGTGCGTCTGCGCTGAAATTCTAATCATTTGCATATCTCACCTCTGCTAATGCATGTTGTAAATTTCATGTTATTTGCATTTACAGTGGCCAGCAGTGTATTTAATGTTTGAATCGTATCAGGCAGCAATCAGACTTCACTTTCCATGGTTCTTTTTTTTCTCATGCTGGAAATATTTCGATGGAACCTGCGAAAATCATACTCACCATTAGACAATCTAAAATTCTCAAGGGAAAGATATTTAGGTGAAGATGCATGGTGTGCATTTTCAGAGACATATTATACTCGATATTTGAGAATAAAAATAATATCTCAGTAATTTCACCCTGAATCTCAGTTTTCAAATTTTCTAAGACATTTCTTACAGCCCTCTCGAGCAATATCCAGACTGATTCTTGAGGTGGGATTATTAGACTCATGCTATTGAAGCTAAATGTGTTATGTTATGAAGTCTTTAAATATTTAGTTTTAATTACTTTTGAAAATATTTCCTGTGAGAGAGCACACCCATGAGCATACATTGACTTTTAGGGGGCTCTAGATAAAGATATGTAATATCGAGAAATACATTACTTATTACCTTTTGTAGTAAACTCAATATTTTTTATGATACCTACGAATTCTTTAGCAAACCTCAGCTTAAAATTATCTGCACAAATATGTATATAACACCCAGGAATGTTTCAGTAACCCCAGCGTAGATCAGAATGTAATTTAATGTGTTGTACAATGATCTAGAATGTTTTTTGCAAGAATTAAAATTCATAATGAATCTTAGCGAAATATGATCTATAATATCTTGGAATACCCGCAGTTTAGTAATCATATGCTTTAATTATAAGCTAAAACATATGTTTAACAATATCTAAGTATAATTTATTTAGATTCTGCTTATAACTAGCTCCAGTTTAGTTTGTTATAAAACACATATGTATGACTTTGTAGCCTCAGCCTATAATAGGCTCACAACTTAATAAGCTGTTTAATAATCTAGAATATTTTCTTAGCCAGAACTCATTTTTATACTGAGCCCCAACTCAAAACAGTATGTAAGAATACTTTATTAAGCCTCAGCTTGTCATTAGCTTCACCTCAACATGCAGAAATGATTTTGAAGCGTCTGTTTATAATAGGTTGCAACTTAGTATATTGTATAAAAATCAATGAAGTTTTTAGCAAGTATTAGCTCTCACAATGAGCCCCAACTTAATATGTTCTGTTACTATTTTAGAATCTTATTTTAGTAAGCAGCAGCATTCATAATAATCTTTAACATAATATGTTATAATATATTTAAGAATATTTTAGTAAGCCTCAGCTTAACAAGGCTCCCTTTAATATGTTACATGGCGTCTAGAAATGAAGGATTTAGAAGCCTCAGTTTATAAAATGTCCAAAATTAATATAAACCAAAATTATTAATATGTCCCAAATTATTATGTCCCAAAGAATATTTTAGTAAGCCTCAGATTAGCTCCAAGTTGTAAGCCTCAGCTTAGCCAGGCTCCCATTAATATGTTACATGACATCTGGAAATGAAGGATTTAGAAGCCTCAGTTTATAAAATGTCCAAAATTAATATGAACCAAAATTATTGATATGTCCCAAATTATTATGTCCGAAAAAAAATTTTAGTAAGCCTCAGCTTAGCCAGGCTCCCTTTAATATGTTACATGGCATCTAGAAATGAAGGATATAGAATCTTCAGTTTATAAAATGTCCCAAATTAATATGCTGTATATATGCTGTATGTTCAAGATTATTATCTAGAATGTTTTCGTATGAATGTGTGCTCAAGATGATCGCGAACTTAACTGGTTAGATAATATCTTGGTATCCCAATGTTTTAGTAAGTACGAATCAGCTTACATAGTTAACTTAAAAAGAACATATGCAATCTAAGAGTACTTTTGGAAGCTACATAATATACACTGCTGGCCACCGAAATTGCAACACCAAGAAAGACAAGAGATATCACAACAAAATTTATTTTGTAGATAACATGTTGATCAAGTATCAAATGATTAAATTTATAGACTTCTGTGAAGTGTGGTTCCTGCCAAAATCAATAACCAGAGTAGCCGCCATTGTTGGAGATCACCGCTGCCACATGCCTCGGCATTGATTCAAAGAGACTTTGGATGAGTTCTTGGGGTACAGCAGACCAAGCAGCTTCCACACGTTGCCTGCTTCCAAAGTTGATCTGCTGTGGCAGCTGGGGATGGAATCTGGGTCAATCGTAGAGCAACCATGGACCACATGTTTTCTATCGGCGAAAGATCCGGAGAGCGAGGCGGCCAGGGAAGCAATTCAATCTGGCGATTGACGAAGAACCGTTGGACAATGCCTGCCACGTGTGGTCGCGCATTATCCTGTTGAATTATGGCTATGGGCAAGCCCTGAAGGTAAGGAAGGACAACTGGCTCCAACACCTCGGAGATGTAGCGTTGGCTGTTTAAAGTACCGGCAATGCGTACTAGAGGTGTGCGAGAGTGATATCCAATACCGCCCCATACCATAATACCCGGTGCAGGACCAGTGTGGCGGTGCATAACGCAACTGTTCAGCATCCTCTATTCACGGTGTCTCCAGACTCGAATGCGACCATTTTGGTTTTGCAGACAGAAGCGTGACTCGTCAGTAAAGACAATTTCATTCCATTCTGCCGTCCACATCCTTCTGTCATCGCACCATTGGCGGCGGAGACGTCTGTGGTTCTGCGTCAAGGTAGACAAAGCAATGGACGTCTTGCGGACAGACCACTCTACTGTAAACGGCGTCGAATGGTACGCGCAGACACTGGATGATGCGTTACAGACTGCATGTGCTGTGCTATGGTTCGTGATGTGACTGAGCGATCCGTCACTGCCATGCGCACAATTTGCCTGTCATCACGTGAAGTGGTGCGCTGAGGTGGATGCGATCGAACACGCCGGTCCGTCGTACCCTCCTGCATCCAACGATCACATATCCGCATTACAGTCGTTTGGTTTCGTCCAACACGACTACCGATTTCCCTGAAAGATAATCCACAATCTCGGTAGGCCACTATCCTTCCTCTGTCGAACTCGGATACTTTATCAAAAGATGATCGCTGTTTTCGATGAGGCATAATTGATCGTTTTTTTGAAAAAACCACAAGAAAAACACAATTGCCGAACTTGAAATCGTCGAAATCTCCAAGCCTTAAATAGCGCTTTGAAGTGGCGCCACAGGCGCGCGTCATGTGCGTCTGCGCTGAAATTCTAACCATTTGCATATCTCACCTCCGCTAATGCATGTTGTAAATTTCATGTTATTTGCATGTTTCCTTCAGGGTGTTGCATTTACAGTGGCCAGCAGTGTAATTAGCTCCCCCTTAATATCTTATATATAACCCATAGGACTTGTTTGGAAGCTTCAACTTTAAAGGGCCATATCTTAATTTCCTGTATAATTCTCTAGTGATTTTTAGTGAGCATTAGCTCTTATAATGAACCTCTACATAATATGTTATGTAAAATCTAGTAATTTTGTAGTAAGAATAGCTCTTATAGTTATACCCAAATCAATGTGTTACATAAAATCTAGGAGGTTTTTAAAGGCCTCCGCTCATAATAAACCCCCGATTCTTATTATAAATCCAACTTTATATGTTAAATATATCCCCATGGAATTTCAGTAAGTCTCCATATTCATTCTAAAAATAGTTTCAAGGGCATATATCCCCTTCCTTCCAAAAAAAATGAAAAAATAAAAAAAATGATTAGAACATAAATATTGAATGTGAGGATTCAGATCGCATGTCAGAACATTATATCTATTTTGGGGTTTTAAGAAATATTGTTTTCAAATTTTTTTTGTTACAATCTACCTCACCATTTCTTATTTTCGGTTTTCTAACTGAAATCAGGAGCACATCCAATGCTATCTTTAATGCTCTCTTTAAAACTACCCTAATAGCTATTCTGATTTATGGCATAAAATTAATTTCTTGACACAACTAAAAACGTATTGGATTTGAATAATAGTTTTGGAATGGAAGTGAAATCTGTAATTCCTTTATTTTTTTATCATTTGAGGTTTTTAAGTATCCCTCCACTGAAATCTAACGTATACATATATATATATATATATATATATATATATATACACACACACACTCACTTCCAAAAGTTAAGCACGGAGCGGTAAAATGCGAAAATATGGACAAGTACTGTTTTGATTAACATGAAATACTGCAAGTAAGTAGCTCTATGTTTATTCATGAAACAAAACAAAGAATTACATACAGAGATAGAAAAAATATTGAATTTTCATAAATTATAAGATGACGTCATATTTGCGTCATTAACAAAATAATGCTTAAATGCAAAACAAACGACAAAAACCGACATTAATAGGGTATGTGAGCACCCCTCACCTTCATACAAAGTATACAGCGTGTGATCATGCTTCTTACGAGGTGATCAACCACCGGAGAGTTCAGTAATCTCCATTCCTCCTGTAGGGCAGTTTCTAAATCTCTGAGAGTGGCTAGAGGTGGGAAACGTTTACATAAAGCACGGCCGAGGGCATCCCAAAGATTTTCAATTGGATTAGGGTCCGGCGAGTAAGCCGGCCACTCCATACGCGCAATCCCCTCACTCTCCAGAAAGTCGTCAACGATGGAAGTTCTATGGGGACGGGCATTATCGTCCATTAAAACGAAAGAAGGACCAACTGCTGCAGCGTACAGTTTCACAGTGGGATCTCGGACTTCATCTCGATACCATACAGCTGTCACAGAACCTCGTCGGTAGATGTGCACGTCGGTGCAATATCCCAAAGAAATCCCTGCCCAGACCATGATGCTTCCGACGCGGAATGAGTGATGTTTGGTGATGTTCTCTGGCCAATTGCGTGTGTCTTATTCCCTTCTGACCCTTCCACGATTATCATCGGGTTGTAGGGGAAATCTGGACTCATCTGTCAACATAACGTTGCCCCAATCAGACACAGTCCAATTCCCATGCTGGTGGCACCACTTTAATCGTCCTCCTCTGGATTGGACGGATAAAGGAACACAAACTCGTGGTACCCGGGCGTACAGACCATTCATGTGTAGCCTTCTACGAACAGTAGTGGCAAATATCGCCCATTGGTAAGAACCAATGGCCGCTGCAACCATAGATGCCACACGTGTGGAGGTCGATCTTCGATTCCGCTAGGCTACAACAGCAATATATCGATCTTCCGAGTGGGGTCGTAACCCTTGGACGACCGGCTACAGGTCTTCGGACAACTATTTGGCTGGTTTGGAATTGTTTCCATAATCGTGAAATGATGGAATGATGAACGCTGAAGAAAAGAGCAACATCTGTGATAGACTGTCCTGTTTCAATGCGTCCGACAGCCCGACAGTGCTCAGAATCTTCCATTCATCTTCTGGAAGCCATATAAACACGTCGAGCTTGAAAACAAATCGTACGAATGTTCTAAACACCTTTCATCAGCACTTACATGCAACTCATGTAACCCTTCACAAGCCTGTCTTCTTATAAGACTGCCTGTTTTGCATATTTCTCGACGCGAAACCGTGATTGGCTGTTACCTAACATATTTGTATACTTCCTTCTACCTTTTCAGCAAATTTCATCTTCTTTAATTCAGATTGACTTACGGAAATTAACATTTTCCTCTCCGTTTTTAACTTTTGGAAGTGAGTATATATATATATATATATATATATATATATATATATATATATATATATATATATATATATATATATACGTTTATTGACTTTTAAAAACTCCACTCAAAAAAAGATTGAGTTATCCTCACTTTCATATTCATACAGGTCATTTTTATCTTATTTTTAAACTGGTACATCTCCAGCTTATTTCTGCTGCCAACAGAGGGGATTACAAGTCGGAATTCAGTAGTCATTTATCAGCACTCATTAGACTTTAAGGCTCTGTATCTCAAAATGAACAAGAATGGAGTTGGACCACTATTCAAATAAGGCCTTCATATATACGTTAAGTCATATACGTTATACACACACACACACACACATATATATATATATATATATATATACGTTTATTGACTTTTAAAAACTCCACTCAAAAAAAGATTGAGTTATCCTCACTTTCATATTCATACAGGTCATTTTTATCTTATTTTTAAACTGGTACATCTCCAGCTTATTTCTGCTGCCAATAGAGGGCATTACAAGTCGGAATTCAGCAGTCATTTATCAGCACTCATTAGACTTTAAGGCTCTGTATCTCAAAATGAACAAGAATGGAGTTGGACCACTATTCAAATAAGGCCTTCATACACTCAAGAGCCAAAACATTATGACCACCCCTACATTTTGCAATGAATTCACCTGGATGACGTGGAAGGCACGTGATCAGGTGGAAGTGGTATTTAACTGCTACTGGAGAGTCTGAAGAATCATTCTTTCACTTACTTCTGTGTGTGATGGGAAAGGCTGCGGATCTAAGCGACTTTGATAGAGGGCAGATTGTAATGGCTCGAAGGCTCGGAACAAGTATTTCCGAAACTGCACGACTCGAGGGTTGTTCGCGACCTACAGTTGTTAGTACTTATGCAAAGTGGATGAATGACGGTGAAACCAGCAGTAGACGACATGGTGTTGGACGTCCACACGCTATCAAATAAAAAGGTCGTCGGAGACTGTCTCGCATGGTGAAGCAAAACCGGAGCCAGACAGTGGCTCAGCTGACAGCCCAATACAATGCAGGGCCAAGTAGAATAGTATCGCAGCACACTATTCAGCGGACACTGTTGGATATGGGGCTACGCAGCAAACGTCCCACTCGTGTGCCTTTGCTGACCAAGCGTCATCGCCAACTGCGCCTGCGCTGGGCCCGGGAACATCGCGACTGGTACATGGATCAGTGGGAGAGAGTTGCCTGGTCAGATGAATCACAGTTTGTCATTCATCACGCCGATGGCTGTGTCAGGATACGCCATCTTCCAGGCGAACTGTTGCTCCCTCAATGTACAGTAGGTCATACACAGGCCGGTGGTGGCGGTATTATGCTTTGGGGGACGTTCTCTTGGGCGTCTCTGGGACCCGTGGTTGTGGTAGAGCAGACCATGAATGCTACAGGGTATCTGAACATCATTGCGGACCAGTTGCACCCTTACATGGCCTCTGTTTTTCCAGCTGGAAATGGAATGTTCCAACAGGACAACGCCCCGTGTCACAAGGCTAATATTGTGTTGGAGTGGTTCCAGGAACATGATGCTGAATTCCAGTTAATGTCCTGGCCGCCTAACTCACCGGATCTCAATCCGATAAAACACGTTGGGATGTCATGGGACGGCAGCTCAGAGTTCAAAGACCATCAATTCGCAATATCTCGGATTTGCGTGACCGTTGCTTAAACATCTGGTACAATCTGTTTGCGGCCATCTACCAAGGACTTGTGGCATCCATGCCAAGGCGGGTTGAAGCTGTGTTGCGTGCCAAAGGTGGGCCAACTCGTTATTGACAGGTGGTCATAATGTTTTGGCTCTTGAGTGTATATACTTTAAGTCATATACGTTACACACACACACACACACACACACACACAGATATATATATATATATATATATATATATATATATATATATATATACATATAGTCATACGTTTACAAACCTTTACATCTGATATAATCCATATTCATACATTTGTATAGATGCATTTATATATTTTTTAAATATCCCTCCACTGAAATCTGACGAAGTTATAGAAAAGCTTACATTTGATAAAATCATGACCATAAATTTCTATTCTTTAAATTTCATAAATTTCTATTCTTTTTCTATGCGTTTATACATTTTACCATAATCAGAAATAATGACACTTGATGAGTCAGTGGTGTATTTTTTCCCCTTCGCTGTAGGTATTTTTGTCTTGAGGGCAAAGTACCTACCTAGAACAAGAAATAACGAGAAGAAACTTCTTTCGAATGTTCTTATTAAGGTATATGAATTCCCGCGTTATTGATCCTGATTCAATAATAATAATAATTTAATTATGATTTCTTACAGCAACAAATGCTTATTCACCTAATTAAATACGAAATAAAAAATGGAAAATTCATCGATCCTAAAGAGAAATAAATTTACATTGAAACTACTGACAGTGTAGTTTAATAAAGAGGTTTGTTTCTATACATTTAACTGTTTCTAATTTTTTCCCCAACGTGGCAGTTACTTTGTCCAGAAGACATTGACCCTTACATACCACGAATTTGTCGGCTTCTCTATTGCGGGAGCACCATATAGATAGATCAGTACTGTGAGTGCAAAGCACAGAGACGCCCATGACGGGTACATAGGACGCCTAGTGGTAGCGCGTCGGACTTCGGATGCAAGAAGCTCAGTGGGAACCCCGAAAAGCGTCACTGAAGGCCTTCATGCCGCCAGGTGTGGTAATATTAAATCCGTAAGCCGGAAAGTACGTATGTTGTTTGGAGGAAGGTACAAGCCAAAAAGATGTCACCCAGCGGTCGCACGGCTAAAATTGGGGCGCCACTTGGCTATGTGAGACTCCGACCCTTGTGGTGCCGTTTAAAAAAACTGAAGCCGCATTCGTCTGCTCGCAGCCGTCTACGGACTGAGTCTGGAATGTTCCGGTGAGGGGGCATTATTTACAACAGATCCAAGTCTTATTCCGGACTCGAACCGGAGCCATCTTTATGGAAGCTCTGGTTGCTAACCACTATACTGTGTCTAAACGCAGTGTTAGCTGCTGCACTCAGCAACAGACATCCTGATTGTTAGAAGAAAAATAGAATGATAACGAGTAGAAACTTTTGAAGGCATTTCTCACGAAAGTTCTCATTAATTAATGCTCTAGAGAATCCATTAAAAAGAAATGTAATAGAATAATTCTCTTATCATAAATTAGAACAAATGAAAGAAATAAAAAAAAAATTATAAAAGAAAATCACTCATACGCTTCCTTATTTTATCTTAAACTCTTTAAAACTTTTATTGTTAAAAATCAGGAAAGATTATTTTTATATAGCATTCGGTCATAGTTTCTTTAATAGATAATTATTAGAAATGCATTTTGAACAACTATGCACAAAAACATGAAAAGAACAACTTGTAGAAGCAAGCAATTAACTTCTTGACCTTCTTAAAAATATTCCGAAAGAAGATTATTGAAAAAAAAAATAAAGAAATGAGCTCCCTTCTTAAATAACTTTAAATGGTGGAATAATGAAATCAATTGAATATAAAAATGATGCAAGTCTAAAATTCGGGGCTCCCTTTTTTATTAAAAGAAGAACTGAATTTCGTCTGTTTTTGAAAGTATGGATATTAATTTACGCATAATTAAAATACTGCTACGCTTTTTCCTAAAGCATGTATCCTCTAGGGTTTTAGTTTTAATGTTTCTTTTAAGTAGTTTTGAGTAGAGGAGGAAATAAAATTTTCCCCGAAACATATTGTTTGTCTGTTGGAAAGTTACTACGTGCTCTTGTTAATTTTTGCGAGCCATAATTGAGCGGAAACTTTTTAATTCATCTAATTTACATTTGCGCTTTTGAGAATAACGTTTTGCCGAAACCGCGCACTGTGAAGTTGGTGCCTTTTTACCGCGGAAAAAACTTACGCTATGGTAAAGTAATTATTTTGAACATGAGTTTAGGGTATAATTTAATGAATGTACCAGATAAATGGATTGCTTATTTTGAATCAGAAATTTTGGTAAATTTAAAAATTAACCTCCTTACTTTTCTTCTTAATATTCAGTAATGATAAACGAATTAAAATTATTGCTTTTATCCTTTATTGCTTGGGAAGAATGCAAATGAAGTAATAAAAATGAATTAAAGAAAACTCATACGAAACTAATATACGAATTTTGAATAATTATGAAGACCTATTAAAGAACATATTAAAGACATTTCAAAGACCTATTAAAGAAAGAAATCAAACTAGTCATTATGAACTCACAAACACATATCACACTGTATATATATGTATATTTATATATATATATATTAATTATTTCTATGCATAATATATATATTATTTATATGCATAATATACTAAAATACCCTTCTTTGCGCAATAAGTTAAAATCTCTCCGATATGGACTCTGTCTGCGGTAGCAACAGACAGAAAATCATAAAGCATTTGTTTTGATTTGTCTGTTGTTGTTAAGCATTTTTTTTATACTATGACTGGAAAATTTTATTTTAGTTCACGTGTCTCATGATCATGCAACAGATGGAGATTGATTTCACATTGTTAACCATCAATTTTCACGTATAGTAAAGTTCTCCATAAAAAAAAATTATTTTCCATGAAATCTATTTAATGATATTTTTTGCAAAATCTTGGCATTTACATACTTATTTGCATGCTTATTAATCCGATTACGAATAAAACCTTCCTTTGTAAGAAACTTTTTTTCCAACTAATAACGAATTTGAAATTTTTTTCCTGCCGTCTATGTGTTTTAAAAGCTTATCTTAATGGTTCTTTATCCTGTCGCGTGAAGGGGGGGGGGGGATATCAAATTTTAATTTAAAAAAATCATGATTTAATGAACAAATTATTTTATTAGAAATCTGAACGTAGAAGAATTACAGACATTTTGATGTTTTAAGGATATTTATGGAGGAAGGGACATTATGTTACATACTTTAATATTATGTTACATACTTTAACATTATGTTGCATACTTTAAAACAGCCTCTCTTCGTTTCTCTTTCACATGAAGATACTGATGTCTACATCTTTTAAGAATTTTTATGCTTAATGTTTTTAACTATGCAAATTTTGATTATTTAAGTAGAATGCTGATGGGTACACTGGAGGTGTATTTGCTACGGCCAGAGTCCGAAGTCTGAACACTTCGTGAAATGGCTGTCCACTTCTAGCATGAGCCAAGTCACTTGGTCAAAGCACGAAATAATCGAGTATTGACTACTACTATTTGCTTTGGTCGGGGAAATCACGATGCACCCGACAATAAATGACCAGTTTACAAAATTGGACAATATTTCAATTACCAAGAAAAATTTTCCTCTTTCTCTTTGATTTTGAAGTGATTTTTTCTGCGTTGACTACGCTAAAGGGATTTATAGAGTACTAATAATATGAGTCAGAACTGGTATGATCAACTCCCGTTATTGCATGATCCAGATTCACAAAACTTCCAGCTTTGGCCTCTTTTCCTTGGACGATTCGTGAACTGGTCATTGATTATCGGGCGCATCGCGAATTGGCCGACCAAAGCCCGTAGTAATCGTCAATTTGAGATTATTGCGGGCTTTGGCCAAAAGACTAGGCCAGTTCTAGAAGTCACTAGTCATTAAGCGAATTGGCCAGACTTCCGACTTTGACCGTAATATATTCATTTGCAACTGTGACTCCCCTCTAAGGGGCATTTTGTTATCATTGGAACAATCAGGGCATGTACTGCACGAATAATGGTACCAAATCCTGATATCTTATATACAAGTTGTTTTGCAAGCCAATGGCAGGCCAACAGTCTTTTAGTCATCTGTTTTTACAGAAACGATTAAAATTTAAACTTTTTTGAGAAATCCCAAGTACGATGCACCAGAGCTAATAGGTGTAAAAAAATATCATGAAGTTACTAGTACTGTTTAAAAAATAATTACCTTGGTCGGTTTTTATCTATTTTATTTAACTGAAATATTCAATATTGCTAATCTTGCTAAACAGTCCACCACAACATTCCCCAAAATTCATCATACACCCATTTAGTACACACACACACACACACACACACACACACACACATATATATATATATATATATATATATATATATATATATATATATATATATATATATATATATATATATATATATATATATATATATATATACGTTCTTATATAACAGTATCATACTATTGATGTAATGAATAATAAGTCAATGGTTTTATTCACAGAGTTAAGATTTTTTTTTAACTTGACATTCCTCATTGGATTTAAGTGGACTATATTCAATCAATTAAGACAATTATATTAAAGTAGGTTTTCATGTTTTATCTTCTAAGGTTTTTTTAAACGTTGTGAATTCTTAATCATTTACTTTTGACCTTAACTGTGATCTCATTATAGTTTTTCAATGTTTTCACTTTCGCAGATACTGATTAATTTTCACTAATGTTTATATTTTTTTCTTTTTGGGTTATTTTAATTTTCAGTTCGTTTTTTTGTTTTATGTTAGTTTAAGTCTGAACTGCATTTTTAACCGAATTTTGACTTCCTGTTTTTTTCTTTCTTTGTTTTCATTCAGCCTGTGTTTCATGATTCTGTTTGTTGAAGGTTCCGTAAGATATAGGAAGTGATTCAAGTTAATGTTACTAAACTTCTTTCTGAATTTCTTTTCTTTTGTTTCGTATTTTTTATCCCATTTGCCTGAGTGATTGTCTAGAGTAAGGTGTACATACAAGTTCAGAAACAGTTCTTTTATAGAACAGTTTTATCTAGAGGTATTGAAAATGGGATGTTGTGATTGAAATGAAAGTAATAGGGTTGCAGTGTCAACCAACACACACACACGCATATATGTATATATGTGTGTGTAGTTCAATATATATATATATATATATATATATATATATATATATATATATATATATATATATATATATATATATATATATATATACAGGATGGTTATAAAAAAAAACTTTGCCGATATATGGACCTCTAGCGGCTGTTCCGTTCAACCGATCAATATGAGATTTCAGATATGCGTAGTTATAGAGAAGTATGAGATCGGGATTCTGTGAATGGCAACCAAGTGGCGGTCACAGTTACCATTATAGATACAGAAACTCGAAATTTTCAAATTGCAACGCCCACTTTTTCCTGTCGCAAAATACTCAGCGCATGCGAAAACCCTGAAAAGCGTTGGAACGGTACGTGTATCACAAAAACGTACGCATTTTGCACGCACAAAATACAGCTCTATGAGCGACCTGTGATCGCACCCATGTGGAAAATATGTAATCCAAATAAAAGTTTTCTTTTTCCCGATCTGTGTTCTCAGCAGAAATTGGTGTCTTGCCTCTGTCATATGCAAATTTCCTTCGTGCGCCCCGATCGTGCTTTTGTTGGCCGGTCGCAGAGCTTTTTTTGTGCGTGCATACTGCGTCCGTTTTTTGTGATACACGGACCGTTCCAACGATCTTTAGAGTTTTCGCATTCTCTGAGAATTTTGCGACGGGGAAAAAATGGCGCCATTATGAAAAAAAGGGCGATTCGAAAATTTCAAGTTTCTGTACCTATAACCGTAACCGTGAGAGCCACTTGGTTGCTGTTCACAGAATCCCGAGCTCATACCTCTGAATAACTAAATGTGAAATCTCATCTCGATCGGTTAAGCGGAACAGCCGCTGGAGACCATATATCGGCAAAGTTTTTTATGACCACCCTGTATATATATATATATATATATATATATATATATATATATATATATATATATATATATTTATTGTACTACTTATGCTCGGAACACTTTTAAGTTTACCGTAAAATCTCGAGTATAATACGCACTCTTTTTTCACATTTTAGTCCGCAAAAATGAGGGTGCGTATTACACTCGCGTACAAAAAAAAAAAAAAAAAAAACGTAGTTTCAATCATTGGATAAAAGTGATAGCTTCCGGTCGTTGCAAGTGCAAAAAAAATTCACTCATGGACAAAAAAATTAGCGCACCAAGAAATAATTGTGGGATCGTAACGAGACTTGCAATGAAGGTACATGTCGGGGAGATATGCAAATGATTAGAAATGCAGCGTGATTGCGCATTACGTATAGCCGGTAGAGGGCGTTGAACATCGTACTCTGTGGAGTATAAAACAGGTAACCAAAGCTTGTTTGAGTGTGCTGAATCATTTACAAAGGAAGAGCTGAGATAGACATGCCATTACGCAGTGTTCGAAGACAATATAAGCAGTTGTCGCAGTTTGAGAGGGGGAGAATCGTCGGGATGATGGAAGCTGGGTGGTCAGCTAGGCGAGTAGCTCGTCAATTAGGCCGCTCTGATTGTGTTCTGAGGAGGTGTTGGGACCAGTGGATCCGAGAGATGTCACGTACGCGAAGACGAGGCTCACGACGCCCTCGACAGACCAGTCGTCGAGAAGACCGCCACATCGTAAGAAATGCACGCGTACAGCCAACTGCTTCATCGGCCGCCATCCAGGCACAGGTAGCACCTTCACTAGGGCCTCTGTGTCTTCTCGAACCATACGAAGGCGCCTGGCTGAAGGACAGTTGGTATCGCGGCGCCCATTACGTGTGCTGCCCTTGACGCCCACCCATCGACGCCTCCGTTTGGAGTTTTGCCGTGCACGAGGAAACTGGACTGCAGCGGAATGGAATCAGGTCGTCTTTAGCGACGAATCCAGATTCAATCTCGGCAGTGATGACAATCGTGTTCGTGTGTGGAGAGCCCGTGGTGAACGCTTCAATCCTGCCTTTGCTGTACAGCGACACATCGCTCCCACAGCTGGTATGATGGTATGGGGTGCCATTGCCTACAATACACGGTCACCCCTAGTATTGTTCCGTGGCACCATGACATCCCAACGGTATGTTCATGAAATCCTGCAACCACATGTGTTGCCACTCATGCAACGGCTCCCAGGAGCCATTTTTCAACAAGACAAGGCTCGGCCTCATACGGCAAGGGTGTCACAAGACTGTCTCCGCACTGTTACTACCCTTCCTTGGCCTGCCCGATCCCCAGATTTGTCTCCAAGGTTACAGCAAATATGGAACGAAATGTCTCAAGACATCATACAGAACTTGTATGACACAATGCCCGATCGTATCGCATCGTGCATTCGCGCTAGAGGGGGTCCAACGGAATATTAACTCCTCCATTCTTTTGCCTTTTTCTCTGAAATAAATTATCCTTTTTCTTTGATTTTCTTATCATTTACTTATATCAAAGTAGTCATTACGTATGTAAAATTTCGTTTCATTTTGACGACTCCTTCTTGGTGCGCTAATTTTTTTGTCCATGAGTGTATTATTTTATTTTACTTATTTCCCTCAAATTGTCTTCAAGACGGTCCTATACGGCAGAAGAAAATTTATCAATTGTTAAACGTGAGACGGCAGTGAATACGATATATTATGGGAGGATAGGCAGTTGTCATCAAATAAGGAGGATGATGGTGATATGTATATTACGATGATACCAATATTTATGACATAGACGCAATAACAATAGATGAGCTGTATTCTAATGAAATTGTTTAAGACTAATAATTTGATAGTATTTCTTGTTTTGAATAAAAATTTACGTTTTTTTTCTATTGAATTGAATGTTTTCGTTTCTTTTTATTGCAAATTTTATTTCTGCTAATAAATATTTGTGAATTTTTAAATAAAATATTGAAAAGTTATAGGTGTGTATTATAGTCGAATTTTAATTTTTTCCGAAATTTCTCGCAAAATCAAGCATGCGTATTATACTCGGGTGCTTATTATAGTCGAGATTTTACGGTATGTATGCGAAAGCTTACGGGTAGACTCCAACAGACTCCAGGACTAGTACCGGAAAATTCCAGAGAATCCCATTTTCCAGATAGAGGAGCTATTCCACATTTTGCCACAATCGTGAGGTAATTTTTTAACACAAACATTTCCTCAGCGATGGGCGGGAAAAGAAGGATGGATTGCCATCTCCTGTCCTTACCCCATGGATTTCTATTTTTGTGGTTCTGTAAAAACACAAGTGTATTACATTCAAGTTTGAAATCTGGACCATTTAAAAGAAAGGATCACTGAAGCTGTTTCGTATATCACGCTACATATTCCCTGCTGGGTAGGGGAAGAGACCGAATATCGTCTTGACGTCTGCAGGGCCACTAAGGATCGAAGTCTGCTCAACAGATAAGAACTTGCAGATTTTCTCTTCAATTTGATGTACCTTTCATCTCTCTACAATGCATTGTTCCACAGTTATCTATATATTTAAGTTGCTAAGCCGACTTTTCGGGCTGTCCGTGAGAGAAAACTACTTCATTAATTTTGTTCATTTTGGTCTTAAGTGAAGCATCGAAATCTGTAGATTTGTCAAATTTGGTTTTTGTAACAGCACTTTCTATTAATGAGTGATAATTTACAAATAAAAATTTATTTCTGCCCATGATCAGTGGCATGTTTAAATCTGTCTTTAGAAACTCACTGTTTCTGCGCATGCTGAGTGACATGATATAATGATAAACACGTTTATTCCGAGGAGTCTCTCTAGATATCTCTCTGCCATTTTTATTTTTATGATAATTATGTTCGGGAAAAATAAGATTAAACTTGGTGGAAATTCTTTATTTCGGTCTCTTTCATTAGCTATAATTCTCAATTAAAAAAATGCTTTCTGCGCATGCTCAGTGACTTTTTTAAATCTGGTTTTAGATACTCACTAAGAACGAGGCCACTTAAACTCATTAATTTGTTTCTGCACATTATTGTGATTTTCAACATTTGGCAATGATGTATTGAGTATAATTTGTGCATTAGTACATTTATTTACAACTAGCCGGGCTTCGCCCGGCTAAGGCTCGGGCTTCGCCTAGCTACGCTCAAGCCATCCGTGTAACATATTTATCTACTTCGGGCCCCACAAAAGAAAAAAAAAGCCTACAAATGTATCAAATTCAAGTGAATAAATTTCTTTCAATTTTCATTCCCGTCGCTGCCGACAGATGGCAGCACCACTGCACCTGATGATTTGGTTTCTCAGCAGTGAGTGATTTTAGAATGAAAATATCTCTACAACTATTGTATTAACAGAATAAGTGTACGCAGAAAAAATTATCAGTTTTCGAAGCTCTTTTCAAATATGTAACATTTATGTACTTTCATGAGAAAAAAAATTACACCGTTTCTTGTATATTTGTCGGCCATTTTTTTTTCGAGGATCGGTGCCCGCCCGGATGAGTTACGGTCACGTGATCTCTCGACTTCCACTTGTCCCTTTATTAGTATAGATCTAGCCGTCATATTTTGACGGGTACCAACTAGTAACCATTAAAATCCCACCATTATTTTTGGGTCACACTATATATATATATATATATATATATATATATATATATATATATATATATATATATATATATATATATATATATATATATATATATATATATATATATATATACGTGGTGAAATATCTAATTATATGAAAGACTAAACATTGGATATGCTAAGTACAGTGTAGAGTACATACATTGCCAGCATTATATGTATATATACATGAGGATGTTATGTTCATATCATTAATTACTTTGGTGTTTTCAAAGAAAAATGGACATAGAACTTAGAAGTTCAAAAAAGAACCTACATATGCGTAGCCGTTAGCATTTTGCAGCAAGAAATTGAGTTATAATGCTCACAATTACTTAAATATTTATTAGCTCATTTATAGAATTATTTAAAAATTCATTACGTACATGAGTAGAATCATTTTCGAGAAGATTCCTCGGGCAGCTTAATGACACGAAACGAGTATGTAATTTTTGGAGTTTATGATATTTAAGTATTCGGGCCCTAAAAGTTGAGAGAAATTTTGGAAAAGAATTAACATAATGACCCGTACATAAATTAGTGTACATTAAATGTTTCCCTAAAAGTCCTCAGAATTAAAAAATAAAACCGTGGTCAATTATCTATGAAATCCGGGAGCACTTGTAATGTATACTCTTTCACAAAATTAGCAGTTTCACCAAGTTGGTTTTTTTGTTGTCTTGAATTTCGGAATAATTTATAAAAAATGTACATGTTTGAGAAATACGATTCAAGATGGTAATTTGTATGGATGATATAAACGTAACATCAAAAGTTGTTTTACATTTACAAAGGGTAAATTTGAATTGTTAGAACTGAACCATCAGGGATTACTTGAGTTTATTTCCATTATTACCAAGGGACGAATTCCAGCGGACATCCACTTCTATTCTACATATCTTTGTCTATTGCGCAAGATTCCTGCAATGTAACGTACCACCCCTTTTCGATTTTAATGTGCACTCATATTTTATAAATAAATAAATAAATATATGCAGTGGTGGCCAAAGTTGTGGAAACCTTTTGGAAAATGTGTATTTTTGAGGTTTGGGGGCTCATAACACGACTTCTTTTTAAAGTAATACCCTAAAATTATATATCAATGGAAAGATGATTTAATCAAGAATGCAATGCAATGTCTGTTATGAACCACTTTATTTTAGAACGGAAGTTATAAAGTAAAAAAGCAAAACACACAGAAAAATCAGATAGGCAAAAATTCGGACCTGGTGAGTAAATATTCAGTACTTTTTCTCTTATTTAAGGCCTTATAACACCGACCTATGGAGTAAACCAAGTATTTTAGTTTTTCAGCTGCTATAATGTGAAATCAAGATTGAATTATAGCTTTATTAATTGGGTTTTATTCCTGGGTTGCTTCTGTGTAATAAGTTTCTGTAGTTGGCTTCATATATTTTCAGTTTGATTAAGGTCTGGATCTAGACAGTTCCAGCTGTGGAATATGATTATCTTGAAACCATTTTTTCCAATATTTAGCAACATGACATGGAACTGAATCCCGCTGAAATATAAACGCTTCTTTATCTTGGAAAAGATTACGTGCGGAAGGCTTCAGTTTGGGTTCAAATATTTCATTTACGTGTTTTTGGGCATTCATATTCCCATTAGTCAAGCAAATTCTGCCTACACCTTTTGATGTCATACAATCCCATATCATAACACAAACCGGGTGTCTCAGGGTACATGTAATACAATTAGTATGCAACACTTCTTCGATTCTTCTCCTTACTTATTTTATGCCATCACTACCAAATAGGGAGATATTGGTCTCGTCACACCAAATAACACCATCCCATTGTTCCACTGTGCAGTTAACATGTGTTTTGGCCCGGTTTAATCTTTAACATGTGTTTTGACCCGGTTTAATCTTTTCAACCTTTGTTTGAAGGATAAAATTGTTTTTTTTCATGGAATTCTAGCATTTAAACTAAATCCCTGCATTCTGCGCCGAACAGTCCTTGCACTCAACTTCACATTGGCTTGCGCTGTTTTGCCTTGTACTCACCCAAAGGATTTTCTTCGGTCAGATATGCACACTCTCTTAGCATTCTATCATATTTTGCTGTTGTGCACCTTTTCCTGACTTTACCAGTCTGGTTTTGTAGTGCCTGAGTCTCGTTATGTAACTAAAAAATTTAGAAATCCTACCTTTGCTTACGTTTCTATCAATTTGTCTTCTTATTTCGTCATAACTGTAGCCTTGTTCACGTACTAGTACTATTTTAAATCGAATTCTGGGGTATCAGTCAACTATCCGAGCCATTTCTTTACTTTTATGGGGTACTAGCTGAAAACCCGCTCTTCGCTACGGAGTACATTCAAATTAAATACAAGGGTCAATATATGCAATTAATGCCAAAATAACTAACTAACTACCTCACTAACTAAATAAATAGATAAATAAATAAATATATATATATATATATATATATATATATATATATATATATATATAATAAATACGACGATCAATGTATACAATTGATGTGAAAAAATTATATATTTATAAAAAAAAACGTGAGGGATATTTTTATAGACAAAATAATGTAGAGGAAAATATTCAAATTAAATCTAATAGGACATACTAAAGAATATAGTACAGTTAATATAGTACAGTTCGAAGAACATATCTTTTACTGTATTTTAATATTTTTTTTGGATAATGTTCAATCGTCTGCCGCATTAGCAAGAAATTTTTTTTTGTCTATTACGTTGTTATGCACGTGACGATAAATTTATTTATTGATTAATAAGTACCAGAAAAAGAAATCACGTGATCAGCATTTAATAAATTAAATTCTAAAAATTAATATTTAAAAATTCACCAAAAATCAGAAAATAGAGGTAAAGATTCGAAAAATATTTCATTTTAAAGGAGTTTTTATGATCTGTCTCGTGATATAAATTTTATAACCCTCAGATTATTATTTTAAATGCAAACTTAAAAGAAGTTACTAAAACAGCTTAAAAATTTAATTTTAAAAAATCTAAGAAGAAATTTTCAAAAATCTTTCTTAGTACACCCCTACACAATAAGAAGAATCGCCATGCAAAATTTCAGCACTTTAGGTCCAGCGGTTTGGTCTGTGCGTTTTATGTCAGTCAGTGAGTCAGTTAGTTACGGAACTGCTTTACATATATAGATTATGACTGTAACGACTTCCAACCTTTTCCCCACGTAAGAATGTCCAGAAAACCCTAGCAGTGAGGTCACGCTTATAATATTGACTTGATTATTTAGGTGCTGAAGGTGACCGGGTCGTCTCTTGTCAACGTAAAGGCCCAGACGCTCAGACGCCTGTTGATTACCTACGAGGGGAGAAAACCTGAGAAGTCCAACCCGCACTTGTAATAGAATACAAGCAACATTGTCGCACTCTAGACTGGCCAGTGCTTGCGAACACAGCAGCCTAGACTTGCTGGAACCCGAGACGCGCACGCGGCAGGAAACCGGTACAAGGTAGGCATTACCCGGACCACCCCGAGTGCTCTACAAAAATGTGTATCCAAGGTGCGGCCATTAATTTCCAGGACTGATATAATAACTCCAGAAAATATTACATGAAATACATACCTATTTAATATGTTTCGAAGTAACTCCCACCTGCCGTAATGCACTTCTGTGCTCGGCTGTATAAGTTTCGGAAACAACTTTTAAAGTCCTCTTTCGGAATGATATTTAATGTGGACGTCCCCGTTTACTTGATGGCTTCCACATCCTAAAATCTTGTTCTCTTCAGAAAATCTTTCAGTCTTGGAAATAAAAAAGAGTCTTTCGGTGCTAAGTTCGGAGAGTATGGTAGATGCTGCATCTGCACGACCTCATGCTGGGCCAATTAGCATTACGGCAGGTGGGAGTTATTTCGAAACATATTAAATGCGTATGTATTTAATGTAATATTTTCTGGAGTTATTATATCAGTCAGGAGTTATTATATCAGTGTTTATGGCCGTACCTTGTATATACGTCGCTGGATGTCAGCGGAGTTAGTTAGTCATCGACTCTTTTCCAGACATGAAAGATCCCTAATAACCACAGTAACGAGAGACAGACGATTGCCGAGCGGAATGCTGTGGAATCACCCGGCTTAGATCACTGCATCCATGAACCCATAGTTTTAAATGTTTAATTCTCTATATTTTGTACATAGCCTGTATTTTAATCCGGACTGCCATTTAAAGCATTGGAAATTCTAAAAGGCTGCCAGTCTCTTTTAAGGCAAAGTCTTTACAGACTGAGTGGTATTTGGTGTCAGAAGTTGCCTGATGTTAGCGGAGGTTAGAGAAAGACCGGCTGCTACGGATGTCATCGATGAGCCTGTGAATTACAGGAAGGCTGATCCGTTTTGTCAGATTCTGGCTTTGGCGTAAAAATGTGAATAAAGTTTGTGGTATTTTTTAAAAATGCAACAAGTGATGAATTTTATTGTGTTTGTTTTAAATGTGAATACAAATAATTAAACCGGTTAGAGTTCGATTAAGAACAGATTATTTTACTAGAAATTTTGATAAATGAAATCAATTTTTGTGCTTTTTAAATGGTAAATGGGAATAAGTTAAACTATTAGAGTTTGATTAAGAACAGATAGTTCGTTAGAAATTTTGATAATTGAAATCAATTCCTGTGTTTTTAAATGGTGAATATAACTAAACCATATATTGTTCCATTCAGAACAGTTGTTTTTTAGAAATTTTGATAGTTGAAATCAATTTCAGTGTTTTTCAAATGCTAAATGAACCATTTAGGATTCGTTGAGAACGAATATAAAAGTTTGGGGTTATAAAATTTTGGAGAAGTTTGATATTAAAGATTCAGCTTCTCAGGTGAAACGAAAATAGCTTTCAATACTATTTTATTAGTTGATTAATAGGAGAATTTAAGTTCGTTGAGAACAAGCATATTTTCTTCTTGTGTGAATGATAAATGCCAGTGTTGTTATAAAGGTCTTCGAAATTAAGAGGATTATCCAAGAAAATTAAAATTACGTAGAGGAAGAAGCTAGACTCCCATTGGAGCGTATTATTGATGAACGAAAGGAAAGAGAGAGAATTTTAAAAGAAGACTGACTTCGACAAGAAGAGAGGGAAGACCAAATTAGACAAGACGAACTTGCTCTTGAAATGAGGAGACTACACTGCTGGCCACTGTAAATGCAACACCCTGAAGGAAACATGCAAATAACATGAAATTTACAACATGCATTAGCGGAGGTGAGATATGCAAATGATTAGAATTTCAGCTGAGACGCACATCACGCGCGCCTGTGGCGCCACTTCAAAGCGCTATTTAAGGCTTGGAGATTTCGACGATTTCAAGTTCGGCAATTGTGTTTTTCTTGTGGTTTTTTCAAAAAAAACGATCAATTATGCCTCATCGAAAACAGCGATCATCTTTTGATAAAGTATCCGAGTTCGACAGAGGAAGGATAGTGGCCTACCGAGATTGTGGATTATCTTTCAGGGAAATCGGTAGTCGTGTTGGACGAAACCAAACAACTGTAATGCGGATATGTGATCGTTGGATGCAGGAGGGTACGACGGACCGGCATGTTCGATCGCATCCACCTCAGCGCACCACTTCACGTGATGACAGGAAAATTGTGCGCATGGCAGTGACGGATCGCTCAGTCACATCACGAACCATAGCACAGCACATGCAGTCTGTAACGCATCATCCAGTGTCTGCGCGTACCATTCGACGCCGTTTACAGTAGAGTGGTCTGTCCGCAAGACGTCCATTGCTTTGTCTACCTTGACGCAGAACCACAGACGTCTCCGCCGCCAATGGTGCGATGACAGAAGGATGTGGACGGCAGAATGGAATGAAATTGTCTTTACTGACGAGTCACGCTTCTGTCTGCAAAACCACAATGGTCGCATTCGAGTCTGGAGACACCGTGAAGAGAGGATGCTGAACAGCTGCGTTATGCACCGCCATACTGGTACTGCACCGGGTATTATGGTATGGGGCGGTATTGGATATCACTCTCGCACACCTCTAGTACGCATTGCCGGTACATCTCCGAGGTGTTGGAGCCAGTTGTCCTTCCAGTTGTTTATACTTCAGGGCTTGCCCACAGCCATATTTCAACAGGATAATGCGCGACCACACGTAGCACGCATTGTCCAACGGTTCTTCGTCAATCGCCAGATTGAATTGCTTCCCTGGCCGCCTCGCTCTCCGGATCTTTCGCCGATAGAAAACATGTGGTCCATGGTTGCTCTACGATTGACCCAGATTCCATCCCCAGCTGCCACAGCAGATCAACTTTGGCAACGCGTGGAAGCTGCTTGGTCTGCTGTACCCCAAGAACTCATCCAAAGTCTCTTTGAATCAATGCCGAGGCGTGTGGCAGCGGTGATCTCAAGCAATGGCGGCTACTCTGGCTACTGATTTTGGCAGGAACCACACTTCACAGAAGTCTATAAATTTAATCATTTGATACTTGGTCAACATGTTATCTACAAAATAAATTTTGTTGTGATATCTCTTGTCTTTCTTGGTGTTGCAATTTGGGTGGTCAGCAGTGTAGAAGTAGGAAATAATGTAAACAATAGAGTCTGAAGTGGGGCAGACAGAGATGCAGAAGCAACTCAGAATATTAAGCTCCTAAATATTACACCTAATTTCGAAGAGAAAAAGGACGAAATGGGCCTTTATTTGATTAATTTTGAGAGAAGAGCCGAAATGGCGGGAGTTCCTAAAGAAAATTGGGATCCGCATTTATTAAGTTTACTACTCCCAGAAATCTCGAATATGATGGCCAGAGAGTCGCCTGAACAAGCGAGAGATCACGATTACGTGAAAGGCATCAATCTTCAGAGATACAAGATGAATGTCGAGAAATTGAAACAAATATTCTATCGCCATCAGAAACTTCCAGATAAGTCATGGAGGAATTATGCCCATGAACTGAGTAGTTATTATGCGGAATGGATAGCTGATCTGGAGATAAATACCTTTCAAGAATTGAGATATTTACATATAACAGAACAGATGAAGAGACGAATATCTGTTGAAATCAAAGAACACTTCCTAGAGCAGTGGATGAAAATCAATTCCTCGTTAGAACTCGCAGATAAAGTCGACCAATATGAAAGTCTGCAGGATGGTTTTGGAAACAGAGAGTTCACGAAAAATTAGAAGTCCAGAGACAAGTTTAAGAAAACAATTAGCGGTAACTCCAAATTTAAAGAAGAATTGAAGGAAGCGAAATACTTGGAAAGAGAATCTCCCTCTGGACCAAACAGAAGAATTTTTGAAAGGAGAAAACAACTCTGATGTTATAAGTGTGGTTCATATGATCATCTCCGACTACAATGCCCCAAACTTGAAAAACAAGAATTTATAGCGGCAAATGAAGTTACCGGAGAAGATTTGCTTAGTTTTATGTCTTTTTGCGTAAGTCAAGGTGTTGTGAATGGAATGCCCATGGCACTATTACGAGATACTGGAGCAAGTATTGACTTAATATGCAAAGAGTATGTTCAACCACACATGTACACAGGAGAGCACATATGGATCAGTGCACCCTTGTTAGATTCGCCTGTTCGCTTGCCTGTCACTGAGGTGGATTTAAAGTGTGAGTTTGGACAGATCAAGGCGAAAGCAGCAGTTAGAGGATGTTTGCAAGGATAATACCTGCTAGGAAATCTAACTGCCGCTTTGATCGAAAACATGAAGAGAAAAGGAGGCATGTAAAATCAGAAAAATGAAGCTGTAAAGACACATGCCAGAAAAGAGAAAATTGGGAGAGAGAAATCAACATTAGATGATTCATTAAAAGTGAAAGATAAAGTCGACTCTAATACTGAAGCAGTCAAGAAAGTTACTGCAGAAGAGAGCGAAAATAGTTTGCGTCTCGAGGAAAACGAAATAGTTTTTCCAGATAAATTAAAGATATCACCCCCGAAGAACTCATGAAAGCCCAAGGTGAGAATGCTGAGTTGAAATAGTGTTTTAGAAGGGTGGAAAAGAAGCTAACTGAAAAGAACGACTATATGGTTCTAAACAATATGCTATTCTTCAAGAAAAAAATAGCGACGGACCTTTGAGGAATCTTTTGATCGTGCCTCATAAGTATCGTGAGCGATTAAAAAAAACGTGTCACGAAAGAACAAAGGTTCATTTAAATGCAGCCAAAACGGCAGATGCACTAATTAAGAATTTTTATTGGCCACATTGTCATTTAGATGTAAAGGATTACGTGGCTGCTTGTGACAAATGTCACCGAGTGAGAAAACCTTGAATAATAAAAGCAAAGAGCATCTTAATGCTGATGGATTAAGTCGAACACCAGACCAGACTAAAATTAATAATAAGAATAGTTGAATGTGTATTATAAGTGTATTGATCGACTGCAGTTATTTTCTTTTGTGTAACCAGTCTGATATTTTAATTTCTTATAATTGTATGTAATGTCTTGTGAAAGTGTTAGTGATTTACGAAAATTTTTCTAGGTCAATATGATTTTAAATTGCGTGTATCTTGTTTGAAAAATTCATATCATTGTTTTCCATAGTAAGAATAAAATGATATGTCTTAATTAAATATCAACGTATGTAATATACATCTGCAATTTTTTTTCTCATGAAAGTAAAACCAGAGCCTAAAAGAATTGACGGTCTACTTGCAATACAGGATTAGGCGTGCATTTGCCTTCGGAAAAAGTACTAATCTACTACTGTAATCATAATTGTCCTGGCGAAGGACTTTTTTTTCAGGTTGAGACTTCTGCATTAAAAAATCTGGAGGAGGGAGGAATTTCAGACTGTAACGACTTCCAAACTTTTCAACATGTAAGTATAGGAGTGAATCACCTAGAAGCAATGGATGCATGCAAGGGTTGGAACAAGCAAGGAATACAACGCATTGACCTTACACATACATTTATTTGATAACCCAAATTTCAATTAACATGTCAGAGCTATAGTATTACAATCAGTTTTATATTAACAATTTTGACATACGATACCCAGAAGCAGAGGCAAACTATAGAGTCAAATATGATTTTTAGAGTCTATCGGGGAGGCACTTACTATAACGGATGTATGCAACGATAATCGTAGCATCGGCGACCGGGACCCAGTATCATCTCCAGTGTATTAACACGTTGGCGGGATATTGGCACTTCTCCACGGCTATGGGGTAGACGAGAGCCTCCGACATCTAACTCTCAGGAACCCAATCTAAAATCCGTCTCCTTCTTTTTTTTAGATTCCTTCCGTCCTTAGCGAAGCTGTTGTCCGTTTACAGGGGGGCCATTCTAGCACGCCCCTCACTTTCATTGGGCAGTGGGCTGTTTCTCTTTCAGTGGTTCCTATCCCTAATTGGTCCTTTATTATACCGCCTCTGTCGCCTCTGTCCATAGGCTATGTAGTACCTCCCCCCACATACGTTTATTTTGTAAAACAACTTTGATTCTTCTCCTCTGACGTTTTTACTGTGGGCCATAAAATAACGACCATCCATCTTGTAAAATATAAACTTCAGATCGCTATCACTGGCCACACCGACAGCTATTCTTCTATTTTTTTATTGTTTTACAATCCTGCATTTAGCCCTGCCTCTACATCATTTCTGATACATTCTTTATTGTCCACACACCGTGGGAATTACACCATTTTCACTTCTACAGTAAGAATGTCCAGAGAATCCCACCAGCGAGGTGACGTTAATAATTGACTTGATTATTAGGTGCTGAAGGTGACCGGGTCGCCTCTTGTCAACATAAAGGTCCAGACGCTCAGACGCCTGTTGATTACCTACGAGGGGAGAAAACCTGAGACGTCCAACCCGCGCTTATAATGGAATAAATTGTCGTACTCCAGACTGGCTGAATTTTTAAAAAATCCTCCTCTAGTTCAGGGGTTCTCAACCTTTCAGGCTCTGTACCCCCTTTGAATACTGATGGTAGGTCACGCCTTCCCCCCCCCACCACCACTACCATATGCGGTCAATACAAGTAGTACAATCGGAATTTGAAACAAGATGGTTATTAAATGAAAATATAGAATAGATAATTTCATACACAAAATTTAATATTACTACACATATCTTAATTTGGAACATATTATTATTAGAACATATGAAATCAAATAATTAAATAATATCAAATATAGTTGAGGTAATCAAGGATCAAGGTGAGGTTGGCATGTAATACCAGTCACTTTCACAACATTAATGAGAGGGCTGGCACTGTTTGTCCTTGACAATTTTTTTAATATTAGGTTGTAACTGTGACAAAGCACACCTCAGGGCACTTTCAACGTCCAGCTTTGCTAGATATTTTGAAGTTATGTATGTTAATGCTGAAAATACAGATTCACGGAGATATGTGGATGAAAACTGCACTAACAACCTCAAAACTTCCAAGCAACAAAGAAGATATTGAATGGAGAGAGAGAAAAATTAATAACAACGGCAAAGCAGCTGAGCGAGAAACCATTTTCAAGCTCTTGCAGTGTTGCCAGACTTAAGACAATTACCGTGTTTTTACAATTACGACAATTATCGTGTTCGTGTTCGTATGTCGAAAATACGTTACCGTTACATTGTTACCGCAAAATTGAGTACAGTAAATTACAGTTAGTTTTACTCCTCATTTTATTTACTTTTTTTTACCTTTTTTTAACTCACACCTCCCTTGAAATTCTTCTACCTTCCCCTAGGGGGGCGCGCCCCCTATTCTAATTATCCAGGAAAATTGGATAAACTAGAGCAGCGGTTCCCAGGTTGAGAACCGCTGCTCTAGTTTATCCATTTTTCTAAATTCAACCATGCCAAAAGAGTTTATAATTAAATGCTATCGCCAGATGGTATTCATCTGTAGATTTGGATTTGGGAATGGACAAGGACTTGCAGTCACAACTTATATATGCACACAAATAGATATACATACTTATACTTCTTAAGCATAACATGAAAAAACTGCATTCTTTTACTTTTTTAAGTGGTTCTAATCATTTCAAAAATATTGATGAGTTATTAATGAAACTTGCAGAAAACAAATTACAGAAACACATCTCATTAAAATTTACACTAATAAAAGTTCTGAGCCTTATTTTTTTTAGTGGATATTAAGAAGCTGTGTGTTCCTGTTATATCGGTAGATGTAAAAAAATAATCGTAGAATTAAGAGAATATAAATAAAATTAAGAGAAAATATTCACTAAGAGAAATATAAATAAAAGTATATAATTCAACAAAGCATGATAATAGGAAGAAATGCAGACAAAAATAAACCGAAATCACGCACTTAGGGCTCAACGCACCATAATGCAAGATTCTGTAGCAGTAAAGGAACTAAACCATATAACGAGGCAACCGACTGCTCTCGTCATCAGGAGGCCTAACCAAATCAGTTACCTCAAGGGGGAACTTTTCGAATAGGATGCAGGTCTAACCGAATGACAACCCAAGCCCCCGAGATCCCCATTGAAACAGATAGTCAAATCAAATGAAAATAAACAGACATCCTGCATTTAGGGCTCAACGCACCATAAATGCAAGTACACATACAATCCTAAAAGAATACAAGTGAAAAGACAGAAATACAAAAGGCGCACTCACCCTATTCCAATGAGTAACGGTTATAGCTAAATAGCAACTATTTTATAACCCTAAGAGTTACGCCACTGTAGCAAGACTACAGCGCCACACCCCATTGAAGTTTTTAAGCCACAAAAATTTAAAGAAAGTGTGAAATTAGAAAACCTTATCTTAAATGTCCTTAAAATATACCCGAGTCTATATGCCATTTTTTAGATTACCAAAATTTCCCTAATAATTCTTCCTCTTAATAATTATCTTGCTTTGTTGAATTATATACTTTTAATTACATTTGTCTGTTTTCAGTATGAGGATTTGTTGCAACTGCGCAATCTTTCATTGAAAAGTTAAAACTTTTCAACGCTGATTTTCTGTTAATTTGTTCGGCTGTCTATACCCTCTTTATATGTATTATTTCGTGCTGAATAATTTACATTATTTGTGTTATTGAATTAAGAGTTTTCTCTGGGGAGATTTTTCTGTTATGTAGAAGCAATTTTAATATATAATGTTTGCATATTACATACATGTGCACACAGACACACATGTAAGATTTACTACATCGAAATCTAATATCATTATATGCACAATCATACTCAGCCAAAATTCCAGTATGAGTTACAGGTTACACATGCAATAGCTTACGCGAGTGCCGTAACTTTTGCCTTACACAACGATTTCAAATTTTAAAAAATAGTAAATCTTTCGTTACAAGTCCTCACACTTCTATTCTGCTAAAGTATGCTCTATAATTGGCATTTACATGAAATATTATGCATAGATTTTAATGTTCAAAAGATTAAAAATGTACTTACATGTACCATAACACGTGGACACTCCATTTCGTTGATGAGCGCCATTTCCTTATTTCCATCGAAACAGCCAAAAAGCTACTGTTCTTACTACAATGAAAATTTTGACCTCCTTTCGAAGAAATTCACCCGTGGGGCGAGTCAAGAAAAGGGAAAATCCCATCAACACAAAAACAAGAATTTCTACTCGCTTTGGATCACGTCTATGAACACATCGAGTGGCTCTACTGACTCATTTGATGAAACGTGTCTGCAAACCCAGATGAAACGTGTTTGCAAACCTAGAATTCTGGTCCATTTTTTTCTGTGGGATTGTGCTTCTATTCACAGAGATCAAAATTTTAAATCATGGTTTGCAGAACCATGATGATAAAGTTGGTCACTTTCTCTGTCACCAAATTTAAACATCATTCAGCCACCGTGGTCTGCATTGGAAAACAGAATCAGATTCCGTTATCCTACATCAGCAACTCTCAAGGAATTGAAGCAGGTTTTCCCTGAAGGATGTCTTACATAGCACTTACAACCATCCAGGAATTATATGCGTCTATTTCAAGGAGGATTCAACCAGTTTTAAAGGCCAAATGTGCTACAACACCATATCAAATGCGTAATACCGTCTTCTGTATGGTTCTTCCCTTGATTTGGACAACACACACACACACACACACGCACACACACACATATATATATATATAGACTTGAAAGCTGTGCTAACTCGTAATAATTACCCAGCATTATTACGAGTATCCAAAAAACATAATTGGTATCCAAAAACATAATTGGTTGTTTTTGTTTTAATGAATAGTTTGTTCTGTTGCATTAATAAGTTAAACATAACAATAGGTTAAAATAAAAATAATAACTACTAAAAACAAAAATAAAAATCATAAGTAAAATAAAATAAAAATAAAATTATCTCATAGTAGTAACAATAATAAAAACTAAATAAATAAAGGAATAATAGTCTAAAAATATGGTAACCTAAGTAAGTCTATAACTGAGTTTCCACTACCTCAATGGTTGCAAGTTTTATGACGTCAGCCATCTTGCGGTTACAAGTTCTTAACTTCCACTCTGACTAGCGCCAGGCTTGGTGTTCTTTGGTTAAGTACTTTTATTCAAACTTAATTCATTTATTATTCAATTCTTCTGTTACTAATGGATTGTACGGTGTCTTAGTGTATTTATTTAATAGATCATACTCATCAGAAACAATCCATTGGTTTTTAGACAGTATTGACACCGCTGATGAAGAAATGCTGTCAAAAACCTTATTCATACTTTTCTTTACATGTTGGATGTTCCTGGCTTCAAGTAGCTTTAGAGCTATTACTGGTTTTCTCTTTCATCTTATTCTTATATATATATATATATATATATATATATATATATGTATGTATGTATGTGTGTGTGTGTGTGTGTGTGTGTGTTCAGTTATATTGACTGATGCCCCTCGACCGACAGTATATTGTCAGTTCAAGTAAATAACGGCTATTGGGTGAAGTGGTGCGGCTCCAGTATTTGATAGCACCACAAGGGTCGGAGTCCGACTTGGCTAAAGGACCGGCCCCATAATTTTGAACCGAGTCAAGTTATGAGACCGGAACATTTGACCCCGCACCTCCAGAGGTTAATTTGAGACATTCGAGGACATTACAGCCACGACAGATATTTCGTGTACCAGCCGCCGTTAGTGTACACGGCAGTGGATTTTGTCAGCAACCGGCATCGAACCAGAGATGTTCAGAAAACTGGCTCGCTGCCTTTGCCTATATATATATATATATATATATATATATATATATATGTGTGTGTGTGTGTGTGTGTATGTGTGTGTGTGTGTGTACACTTTACTTTAAAATTATACTTGAGGAAAGTTTTGCTCATTATCGAATATGTTTTGTCATCATCATTAGGAGTAGGGATTATATGAGGCGTAGCTGTAAATATGGCTTTTATTGCCTCGGAGAAATTAGTTTTGAGTATTAAATCGAAATGACTTCCCCCGTCTTTTCTTTTTCTTGATGCAAGCAATTTTCAAATTTAATCGACGTTAGAAACTTAAGTGCTTGTGGATGAGAAATTGGAATTCGGTATTAAACCTTGTTCTTTGGAACAAAACTTCAAAACAAAAAGCTTTTACATTATAAGCGTTTCCTTCTTTTATGTGTATCATAACTAGGCAACGATCGTCAAGCTCCGAACATTAGGAGTAACAGTAGTTGCTAGGTGACAGGGTATACATTACAAGCGCTTGCATCTTGCAAAAAAGTATACATAATAAGCTCTAAATAGTTTCATGTATCGTAACTAGGCAACGGTCGTCAAGCTCCGGACATTGGAAATGACAGTAGTTTCTATGTGAGAGGGTATACATTATAAGCGCTTACTAGTTTCATGCAGCGCAACTAATTAACGATCGTCAATATCCAAGCATTGCGAGTAAGATTAATAGCTCTTGCGTCTTATAAAGGGTATACAATAAAATCGTTTCTTAGTTTCATGTAGTGTAACTAGGCAACGATCTCCAAGCTTAAGCATTTAATTTTCTTTTTTTGATTTCCAATTGAGGGCAATACACAGACAAGCTAACCGAAATAAACAGATCAAATATGCAAAAAGTCCAAAAAGAAGGTATCAAAAGTCTATTGGCCCATTCGGTCTCTTGCCTCCCATTCGCTCCCACAACTGGACTGAACACAGCGCTGGGCAGCGGAGAATGTGAAGCCGGTCCATCTCTTTCCGAAGGTCGCAGTGCATGTAGAACAGACTATCCAGAAAGTGAAAACGGTGGAGATGTTTTGCGAGGCAGTCGTGTCCTGTAGGCAACCGATATTCAGCCACAGCTCTTTTCCTTGGCCAGTCAGGAAGTTCGTGAATTTTATTCCACCAGATTTTATGGAAATTTCTCGCCGAAAGTTGATTGATGTGTCTGTTCTGAAACGTTATCTTAACGATTGACTTAATTGTGGTGTATGGGAACTCTGCATTTGGTGTTTGGGGAATCCCAGTCCCTCTTTTTGCCAAGAAGTCGGCTTTCTTGTGACCTTCTATTCCGTAGTGGCTTGGTATCCACTGTAGACAAGTCGTTTTATTGTGGACAGAGATTCTATGTACAAGCGACCGGCACTCTATAGAAGCGACTTTCAAGCATTGGGAGGAACAGAGATGCTCTTGCATCTTGTGAAACTTTGTAAATTAAAAATGCTTCAGTTTAATGAAGGGGTACTGTATGTACAGCCTCGTAAATAAAAAATATGTATAAACACTGATGTATTTTATCTGATATCTTCTGAAGAATCTAGTTGTAAAGAAGACCTGGTCTCTGTCACACATTTTCCTCCGATAAAGCGATTCCACAAGTTATATATTATACGGAAGTGGAAAATATTGCTCAACGGAAGCTTGGATCGATCTACGTATGTTGTTCTTGTTTCTAATGGTCCCTAGCCGAAATTATTCCGACCAGGTCCATATAGGCTAGCGGGCTGAGGAATTTGGCTCCAGTTTATAATGGCATCACAAGGGTCTCGAGACGGATTTAGAAAAGTGCCACTTTGATTTTGACCGTGCACCCCCAGGGGTGCACGGTCAAAATTCAGGGTCAAAATTGCATGGTCTGACGGATAGTACCCTCTCCCACCCATTTTTACCTCACAGAAGAACTTTCCGGTCTATGCATTTTACATGCCCATATCCGGATTAGACATGGAGGTATTTAATGACGCTTGTCGGGATTGAATCAGTCTATCTTTAGATTGAATGTTTTTTTGTAAAAAGAAATAGCTAGATAATGGTAGAATAGAACGTACAATTCATACCAATTTCACAAAACACTTAATGTTTTGTATTGATTTCCCCACACATTCACATAACAGTAATTTACCTAATCTGTCTCGTCATTATGAGCCAACCGTTGCTACATACAAGAAATTTTGAATTTCTTGTCAGTTTACGAATCCATATTTCATTTTGCGAATCCATATTCCTGTCGTTATACTAAATCCATTACAGGCAGATCTTCAATCAGTTCACGAACTGTGCGATACAAAATAATAAAATTCCGTAACTACAGTCATGCTTCTCGTGTTTCCGACATTTTTCAACCCGTTAAACGACTCTTAACTGTAACTTCATCCAGTGAATAGAATACGTATAATGACATTTAAGATCGACTTAAATCCTGAAAGGTTTTTTAGCATTGTAAAATCGCTTTGAATAAAGAGAAATGAGGAGCACTACCATTTAAACTTCAGACAAGATTCGCGAAATTTTTCTGTCTGCATTTTGCGTCGTATGTGAGCGCAGAAAAGGATTTTTGCCACCCCTGTTAGCATTTTCCGAACGGAGCAGAAGTTGGGATTTCGCTGTTCTTTCGAAAATGAAAGCTGATTTCCCTGAAAAAAAAGGTTTAGATTTCTATTTGTCGAGTTGTATTGCGTCTCGAGTTTGTCGCCCCCTTTTAAAAAGAAGTCTAGGAGATCGGTAGTGGACGGGAATTTATTTTCCGCGTATGGACTTTCCCAAGGATTTCGTAAATGGAATGAACCATCTTTAAAGGGAATGTATGACAAAGAATTTCTGATAAAATATTTCTTGTTTTTGGACCTGCCTGTGTTAAGGGAAGTATTCAAGGTATTATCATATTTTTTCTCATAAACAATTGCTTTATGATAATTTTTTCTGTTGCTTAAAATAGAAACTTTATGTTTTTAATTCATTGATCACTTCATTGCGCTTGGTGAGGAAAAAATGATATTAGTGTTGTGTTAACTAAAAAAAAGTACTTAAAAATGCATTTAAAAAGTTAAAAAATCATAGATGTGTTCATATTGCACAAATATATAGCTGCCGTTTTACTATGAGTACGTACACACGTACACACACACACACATATCTGATTAATAAAAGAGAATGTTTGCGTGCGTGCGTGTGCGTGTGTGTGTATGCGGCCCCCAGGCAAATCTGTGAAACTGACAGCCGTGAAATTTGGCACACGGGTAGTGCAGACTGTGGGAAGGTGCACCTCGAAGCCCGAATTTTAAATTTTATTCTAGAAAATTTTTTATTTTATGTTTTGTGCGATATTTTGTTTTTTTATCTGCAGATTACGATATCTCGGCAAAAAATGATCGTAGAATTTTGATATTTTTACAATCTAAGACTTCAGACATTTCTCCTTCAAACAAGACCTCATTTGTTTAAAAATGATTTAAAACAGACTAATATTTTCATCAAAATATTAAACCCACTATTTCGAGACATTTACGCAATTTTGAAAATCTACAGTCGATGCTCTTCGAGTTTTTATCTTACAAAGAAAATATTTACATCATCTGGAAGATGAAAGCTTTCTCATTCAAATAAACCTCATTTCAAGTCTCTATCTTAAAATTTCGATTTTAAATTGAATTTTAAAGAACAATGCGTCAACACAAATTTCCTGCCTGGTTCTTCAAGCGCGGTAGGGAACGACGAAATTTTCTCCCCTTGGATTGTAATCAATTGAGTCATTCAATTATCTTTTATGGGATATTTTATGTTTTTAAAATTCCGATTACGATATCTCGGTAAAAAATGATTGTAGAATTTTGATCTTTTTACAATCTAAGACTACAGACATTTCTCCTTCAAACAAGACCTCATTTGTTTAAAAACATTTTAAAATAGAGGGAAAAGAATCCGTTCAATATCTCGAAGAAAGAATTTTTCGCCCATACGTGGAGGGTGGACGGAACGAAATTTCTCGCCGGGGGGGGGGGAAGAATTATTCTTCTGGCTGCGACTGTTTGCAGGACGTGGGATACGTAGCCACAAAATTTAGGTACCTTGATTCGTTGTTTTTTAGTGCTTTTATTCTATGACAATGATTGCTGAAGGGAGCGGGTCCCTAAAACGACCTGCTAGACGGGCTAAGCCCGTCTTAATTACGGTTACGCCCGGGTTATGTCACAGTATAAATAACATAGAAAATGTCAATTTTTTCTATGTTATTTCTACTGTGTTAATTTTTAATTGATTTTGGTTACCAAACATTCGTAAAATCCCGGGCAACACCATCTGTAATTAGGAATACCTCCAGCTTTTCCTCTCTTACAGAACAAAACTCATTTCGGAAGTTTCATTGAAGGTAAAATGAGCAATTTCTGTTGTGGCATCTAAAAAGTTATTTCAAGTAAACAATTAAACTTTGAAGCGTATTCCCATCTTTAACATTACAGTAATAAGCATTACATCTTATTAATAAAAGCGAATGTTTGTGTCGTGGAGTACGACATATAAAAAAAAAATAGAAAAGGTGCAGAAAAACTAATTAACAAACGGGACGGAAAATGGAATAGTAAAATGACGCCAGACGATACGAGAAGAATGTCGTGGGGATACGATATGTTAGGAGTTCAAAAAGGGCAGACAACCCAATTAAAGCGGAAGAGTCAGCGGTGCTATGAGAAAATTGGAATGGCACTTGATCAGACAAAGAACCGGATAAAGAAGAAGAAATTGAAAGGCAACAATTAAGAGTCGAAACAGCGAGGGGGTACAGATAGAGAAGACATCGAGATGAAAAGGGAATTGTTGACAAAGAGAAGAGGACCCCACACATAGGAGATGTTCTGGGAAAACACGTTTCCTAGAAAAATAGGAATGAGTCGAAGACGGGATTGTTCGAATATAAAACGCCCCTCACTCTGAATGGTTAAAGAAATGATTTGGGGAGGAACAAGTTAACGAATCAAAGTGGAAGTATAAAAAAAAAGGTTGAACATGAGAGACGAATGAAAATGTAAAAGGTGGGGCGTTGAGAAGATAATAAAAAATAGAGAGTGAGAATATAAAAATAATCATATATTGATTTTGACTCTCAGACTTAGCACCCAAATAGAGAGTTGTAACCTCGTAAGCGAGAAGGCAAAAGAGAATATGTGGGAGATTGCGCCCCGACTTAGCGCATCGCTGTAAGCCGGCAACCCAACAATGAAAGGAGCATCAAGGAGCATCGGAGCCGAGATAGATTGCCTGAACCCCGCAAGCTAGCATAGAGGAGCCTCGGAGCCGAGATAGATTGCCTGAACCCCTGCAAGCTACCGATGAGATGCTAATAATTGAGACTCGTAACCAAGACGGAGTGCCTAACCCCCACAAGCAAAGGATGGAGAACTGATCCGGCCATTAAAGTCTGCCTATTCCTACGTTATTGAGCGAGTCCGAATAGAGAACCCAATAGATGCACATGAATATGCCAGCCAAAGTCCCCTTCTGCAGTCGGCAAAAATGGAGGTAACCTTTTATTAACTATCGCCAAATGTCGTGAGATTCCCGAGTCTTATATGATAGGCGGAAGTTAAGGAATAATATATATATATTGCGTACTGAAATGAAATTAATTTAAATAAATGAAATAGTGCAGTCAAATAATACATTGATATAATGAGAATGTCTGTAGGTTCATAATTAATAATAATATAATTGAATGTATACTAATATTTGTATTGTGTGAATAAATTAATGTATTGTTTAGAATTCAGAGTAATGGTATCATTGCCTACCACTATAACCAATCACGACCCACCCAAAGATAATCCTACTACAGTTTGCGTGTGTGTGTGTGGGCGGCCCCCAGGCGAATCTGTGAATCTTGCAGCCGTGAAATTTGGCACACGGGTAGTGTAGACTATGGAAAAGTGCATATCGAAGCCCGAATTTAAATTTTATTCTAGAAAATTTTTTATTTTATGTTTTGTGGGATATTTTTTTTTTGAACTTCAGATTACGATATCTTGTCAAAAAATGATCGTAGAATTTTGATCCTTTTACAGTCTAAGACTACGGACATTTCTCCTTCAAAAAAGACCTCATTTGTTTAAAAATAATTTAAAACAGACTAATATTTTCATCAAAACATTAAGCCCACTTTTTCGAGAAATTTACGCCCTCTTGACGATCTACGGTCGATGCTCTTCGAGTTTTTATCTTACAAAGAAAATATTTATATCATCTGGAAGATGAAAGCTTTATCATTCATATAAACTTCATTTCAAGTCTCTATCTTAAAATTTCGATTTTTAATTGAATTTTAAAGAACGATATTTCAACACAAATTTTATACGCGATTCTTCCAACGCGGTACTCTAGGTGTTGGAATCAATCATTCATAAGAACTGCGCATGCGCACAAGGAAATGTTTATTTACTTTTGCCGGTGTTCATTTTTTCTGCATTCTGTCAATTTTTGTTTAATTTAGTTATCTTTTCATTCTTTCATTTTATGCTTCTGTCTGAAACTGGAATATTTTTTATTATCATTCTAATACTTCGAAACTTAGCAATGTTTACCAGGGGTGTTTTAAAACAACTGTTAATTATGTTTGTGTTTAACTTTGAGAAAAAAAAGTTTTGTAAAGGTTTTTTTTGTCTTTTATGCTAAAATAGCACCTAAAATTAAAAAAAAGAAACAAAAGCTTACCTGTAAATAGCATACCTTTTTTATAAATTGATCAATTTGAAATAATTTTTAATGAAATTTAGCTAAAACACCTATCATTCTGCACAAAATCCTAAAGCTAATATTTTAAACTTATTTTAGCTTTTGATTGTGGAAATTTTTGATGTTAAAACATGTTAGCAATGTATTACATATGCATTATTTTGTACGTCAAATATAGTTGCACATTAATTTTATAGAAATTTGTGGTATGACTTTCTTAAGTAGCAGGATTTATTTTTGTCGATGATATCTTTTTCTTAATTTTCATATTTTGAGAACATAATTTTTTTTAATTAAAAAAATCACAAATAACAGTCTCCTCTACACGATTTCTTCATTCGGGAATGGCGTTTACAAACATACGGCATATGAGGCAGATATTACGGATTAAATAACAGCCAAAGATGACACCACTTCAGTCAGTTGTCCGACATAATTGCAATTTTTGGCTGATTTAAACTCTGTATTCTCACATTTTGATGCCCCTGTAGCAGTAGTGGATTACATGGTGAACTGGAGTTACTCATTTTGTTCCATTTTAAAGGAATTAGGCTGTGGTTCATATGGGAATGGCGTTTAGAAACATACGGCATATGAGGCAGATATTACGGATCAAATAATAGCCAAAGATGACACCACTTCAGTCAGTTGTCACAAAACAACTGTCTCTGTCCACATGTTGCAGAAGCCTCCTCTACACGATTTCTTCATACGGGAATGCGGTTTAGAAACATACGGAATATGAGGCAGATATTACGGATCAAATAATAGCCAAAGATAGCAAGTGTCTATAGACAATGCGTGGATTGTCCCGTATTGCCCTCTACTAACCACAATTTTCAATGCCCATATAAACGTAGAGTACTGTAATTCAGTTTTATAGTGTTGCGTGTGAGTGGAACACTGGTGTGTGGTTTTCAAATGATTTTAGCTTTTACTGGAAATTAGCAGAACATTAGCTTCCAAAACAGTAATCGTTTGGAAAGTTTTTATTTATATACACAACTCACTACCATAATACTCTTAAAATTTATATTTTAACACATTTCGGTTACTACTGTTGTTTGTAAACACACGATCTTTATTGCTATGCTCATTTCAGAAATTTCTCATTGAGATGATGCTCATTTAATGCGTGTTTTCAAAAGTGAAATATACCATGTTCTGTAAATGCCCCGAAAATATTTCTATACTCTAGATGTAGACAGATTAAAGAATTTAAGTAAACTTTTGTGTAATCTATACATTTGTGTGTGTTTAATTATTTAAATTAATAGATTTATATATTTTAAACGATTTATTCTTGCATTTTTTTAGGGGTTTATAGTGTTGCGTGTGAGTGGAACACTGGTGTGTGATTTTCAAATGATTTTAGCTTTTACTGAAAATTAGCAGAACATTAGCTTCCAAAACAGTAGTCGTTTGCAATATTTTGAATTTAATTTATTAAATGCTGATCACAAAATTTCTTTTCTTTTTGTGATACTTTAAATTAATTTTGCGTCACGTGCATAACAACGAAATTAATTGACAAAGAAAATATTAAAATACAGTAAAAGATAAAATTTAACCACTAGACAAATTGAGATTTAAATGAAAATTTAACCACTAGACAATTGAGACCACTAGTCAAATCTATGTATAAAACTGTAATTTCCTCTCAAAATATGCTTCGCCATGACGATAAATAAGTCCCAAATCCAAACTTTAAAATATGCTGGCGTACATTTACGAGAAAATTGTTTCTCCCACGGTCTGTTTTACGTAGCTTGCTCACGCGTAAGTTCGCGGACTTGCCTGGTAATATTAGTTCCGCACAGTAAAGAAACAAAATATATTGTTTATAAGAAAATCCTCTAAAAAGCAATTTCATTACTTTTTCATTGTAATTATCCTAAAATGTACCCCGTAGCGAAGCACGGGTATTCAGCTAGTATATATACACTGAAGTGCCACTGAATTTAGAGATAGCAAAGCCTATGCAAATTGTGTAGCGCTGCGCATCATGTATGCGCAAGTGAGGGCGCTGTGGTAACTGCATATATAGCGCGTACTGTGGTTGTTCTGAATTAGTTGTTGGAATTGCCAGTATGGGTAAACTGCCTGATTTAGACGCCTTCGATCGCGGACAAATCGTAGGTGCGCGTCGCATGGGCCATTCAATTTCCGAAATCGTCAGGCAGCTAGGATTTTCAAGGTCGACAGTGTCAAGAGTATACGAAGAATACATGGATGGTGGAAAAAAAACTAGAGTTCGGGGAAACTGCAAAGGACAATTAGTCTTGACAGTGCGTGGTGAGAGACGGCTCAGGCGTATTGTACGTAGCCAGCGAAGCCAAACATTAGCTCAAATTACCACCCAGTTTAATGACGGTGCCCGTCGTACAGTCAGTAAACGGACTGTGCAATGCTCGCTTCACCGTATGGGTTTCGGGAGCCGTCGACCTACGAGAATACCATTGCTCTATACTCGCCATCGGGCTGCACGTCTTGCCTGGGCAAACGAGCACAGAGACTGGAGTGTAGAGGACTGGAAACGAATAGCATGGAGTGATGAGTCTCGATTCCGACTACTTAACGCCGACGGGAGGCTGAGAATATGGCGTCAGGCTCATGAAGCCATGGATCCTGCATGCCTGGCTGGAACTGTACAAGGGCATGGTGGCTCAATCATTGTCTGGGGTGTTTTTTCGTGGCACAGTTTGGGATCTTTGGTGCGTGTACCAACCTCCCTCAATGCAATTCGGTACGTAGAGTTGCTGGGTGATCACCTCCATCCGTTTATGCTGTTCTGTTATCCGCACGGTAATGGAGTTTTCCAGCAAGACAACTGTACCTCTCACAAGTCCCGGTTGGCTACTGGCTGGTTGGATGAGCATTCCTCTGACTTTTCTGTCATGAATTGGCCACCTAGAAGCCCAGACTTAAATCCTATTGAGCATCTTTGGTATGTTTTGGAACAAGGCGTGAAAGGCCATCACACAGCACCAAAGAATCTTACTGAATTATGGACAGCTTTAGCCAATATTTGGCAAGCCATTCCCGTGGAACGTTTCCAGAAACTTGTTGAATCTATGCCTCGTCGTGTGGCAGCCGTTATCAAGGCCAGAGGAGGCCCAACACGTTACTAGGTAGGTATCCCTAATTCATTGGAACTTCAGTGTATATATATAATTTCGGTAAACTGTCTAGTTGATTTAGTATCAGCGAATAAGTGATGTTTTTGGTATATTACAAAAATCGAAGTTTAACTAGAAGGGTATGGAAACATGTTTAAGTCGATGGTGGACTTTCAAATTGGCTAAAATCGACCAAAAATTTGAATATTAGATTTTAGTTAATAATGGAAGAATATATCATTAGGAATAAGGAGAAAAAAGCGTTTTTTATTCCCATCATTTTATCATTACTTATTGGTATATACATTAGTAAACAAAATGACCACGCCCCTTTTAAATGGCAACTCTCATGCAAACAAATCTCCTTTTCGTATGTTTTTCTTCCAAACTCCATGATTTTCTAATTTTAATTAGCGTCGAATGTAAGGGAATACTTAACTCCATCTAGGACTGTGTTTCACCCAGTGGTTTGTTGACATGTGACCGTTAGTTTCACGTGTAAGAGATTATTTCTAGCTCAGCATCAGCTTACTTTTTGCTCGAATTATCTTACTACTCTGAGATTTTTATCTTTAATTTTATACTTTTTAAGTTAAATTTATATGATTTACTTTCGTAATTACTGCTGTACATAATAGTTTTCAATGCACATCATTAGTACACGTTGGCGAAAGTCGAAAGGGCGGCGTAGCAAACGAAGGAAAGCTGCAGCTGCGAATGCAATGAAACGTTTCTGTAGTGATACTGATGGAAAAACGTTTTCTACTCCAATATGTGTTGAAAGGACTGTTAGTGACAGCTGTGCACTAGCGGATTATAATTTAATGGATAAATATTCGTGGTCTGCTTTACTAAGTCCAGTCCCATGCAGTGAATGCAGTTCTATCAACTGTTTGAACGTTTCATCTGGACAGTCGTGTGGATTTTCTAAAAGCTTAGAACTATTTTGCTCCGAATGTGGTCACATTTACGCTAAAAATTTCTCAAGTCCTAGAGAAATATCTTTTGAAAATTTAGCATAAATCAAAATATTGTGAATGCATTTCTTGGCATTGGGAAAGGCCATGCTGCCCTTGAAACTTTTTCCATGATTTTGTGAATGCCAGGGATAGATAAAAAAAATTTTGCTAAATGTTTAGAGGATTTGTTACAGAGAAGTAAATCCGAAAAACATGAGATTCTGTTAACAGTTCAAGAAATGGTGCGAAAAGTCCATTTTGAAGAACAGCCGACTGTAGATCAGGACGCCATCATAGATATAACTGTATCATATGATGGCACTTGGCAAAACAGAGGACATACTTCTTTATATGGCATTGGGGCTGTTATTGACGTAGCTACAGGACTTATTGTGGACTACGAAATTCTTTCCAAAAACTGTCCTGATTGTGTGTCAGCTGCTCGTGACCTACAGGGTATAAGCACAGAATTTACAGTTTGGCAGAATGGCTACAAACCAAATTGTCAAAAATATTTTGACGGTTCTTCAGGAAGTATGGAAGTGTGTGCAGCTCTTATTTTGGGGAAACGCTCTATTGTGGAAAATAAAATGCGCTACACAACAGTGCATTCTGATGGAGATACGAAAACTTATCAGCATCTTTTGCAAGCAAATGTGTATGGGGCAGAAAAACACATTTCTAAAGAAGAATGTGTCAATCACATATCTAAAAGATTGGGAACTGCCTCGAGAAATAAAGTTAGAGTGGCGAGTGAAAGGTGTCACAATTAGTGGTCGTAAACGAGGTAATTTAAAAGATGAAACTGTAACAAAACTACAAAACTTTTATAGAAAAGCTATAAAAGATAATGCACCGGATATGAAAAAGATGAAAACCTCAGTATTCGCCACATTATATCACTGCATGTCAACGGATAGAAAGCCAAATCATGTAAAGCTTTTGTGTCAAAAGTCAAAGGCTACCTTGGGCCACACAAATAAGGTTTAACTATAGGTGGGCCGCAAAAAAATTAATATTAATAGAACCGTAGGTTTATTTACCTAATTACAGTATATTCAACATAAATATATGCATTTTGTTTAATAATAGCAAAAAAAGAGTATCATTAAAAAACATTTTGCGAATTCTTCCTATTATATATACAATAGTCGTTGTCTCTGTATAACACTTCCGGGCTGTACTCATCTTTCAATTGAAGCCCTCAGTAAACAAACGGCCGGTTAGGCTTAATTTCAATTTCAGATGTGGATCGGAATTTTTTCTTACCTAAAAACTTTATCTTCTCCATGAAATCACGTTTGTTCAACCTATTTTCTATAAAAAATTCAGAACTAAAAAAAATTGGATGCTTTTAGCTGTATATTTAGCAGTTTTAAAAATCTGTTTACTTTTGCGATGAATTCTGAAAGTAAACAAACTTGAATGTGATTGAATCAAGTAGCTCAAGTATTCATATCGCGTAGTGAGCTGTAAAAAACTGGTTGGTAGTCTACTAGCCTAATCGCATGAAAAACTAAATAAATAAAAAATAATGAAAGGGTTTGCTTTTACAAGGTGTGGATTAAATACAATATTGTTAGATAATTCGGGATATATTTTAACTTTCATATACATTTTCCATTATGACGTCATTATTAGTATTATGACGTCAAAATGACGGGTTACCTTCTAGTCTTATTATAATTCTGCGCTGGTTATTTTATTATATATTATTGTGTGCTAATATATTGGCCGGGCGGCAAAAATGTTCGTCGCGGGCCGCGAGTTTGACACCCCTGATGTAAAGCGTCCTACTGGCGTCTCCACATGGTGAAACTCCAAGAAGCTATGATCTTTTGAAAACCCCTTTGGCTTAGAATGTGGTTGCAAATATTTTACCAGTGTACCAAAGGTTGGCAACTGATGATCTTCTGCAACGTTGCATCTCTGCAAAAACACAGAATGAAAATGAGACGTTGCATGGCGTCATATGGAATAAATGCCCCAAAGAAGTTTTTGTGTCCAAAAACCGATTAGAACGGACAGTGACTTCAGCTGTAAGCGAATATAATCTTGGGTGCATAGAATCCCTAAAAATTTTGTTCAAAAATGTACAAACTGATGTGGATTCAATATCCATTGCTGAAAGGAGAAATAGCCGCAGAAACCAGCAAAAAGTTCAGCGATATTTAGAATTAAAGCCTGCATATTCAAAAAGATCAAAAAGAAAAGCTTTATATTCTAAAAAAGAGAAGTATGAAGGTACTACTTATGGTCCTTGTTTATTTTAATTACCAGATTTATTTTAATTACTTGTAGACTCGTGGATTAAGCCCTCTGAGGAAAACCACAATAAAAATAAACGTGCCCATGAGTCTTACCCCATTTGGGTGGTGAGGAAACAGACTCATATTAAATAAACTTAATATTTTTTATTTCATAAATATGAACTTTTTTATGATTTGGTACGAAATTATAAAAGTCTAATCTTTCACAAATCGCAGTATTCCTCTTTTGACCAGGTAAAGTAAAGCATTGTTACTAAGGTATCTGGTTCAATAACGACTGATTTTGTTTTGCCAAAATATTATTACGGTTCTCACTTATTTAATTTTTAATGTGCATCCATATATATGGTGAGTTTTAAATCTAAGGTGAGTTTTAAAAGGAAAAAAATTCCAATTCAAATTTTTTTATATTTTTAATTTTTTTAATAGCAATTCTTTTTATATATTCCTTCAAATTTGATTGATTGATTGGTTGATCATATGTATAGTTATATATGTATAGTTCATCATATGTATGTTATAGTGTATATAACGAATTAATAAGTTTTTCTGGTTGCATTGTATTGGTGTTTTAATGATGAAGTTAATATGTTGTATTGCTTTTAGTTATTTGATAATGTTCTAGGCTTCTATGCTTCAAATAGCCAATTCTTGGTAAAATGGTACTTGATTCATGATTATTTTTCTTGTGTCAATTTTGGAAACTTTGCGCAATCAGTGCCCCATCTCGAGTTGTGCCTATAGCCAAGAATTTTCTAAATAGGGCCCTGCTTATGAGAAACAGCCAAGTTTTATTGTAAGGTCTAAAAGGTATATTTAAAAAAATTCCATCATATTTTATGCAAAATTGATACGCCTGGAGCATTTTTAATTAAGCTAATTTGGAAATCAATAATTAATAACTCCAAAACTAATTCATATTTTGCCTTCAAATTTTAGAAATATTTATATAACTGTACTAAAAATAACATAATCAATTTTCAAGGAAATTCATTAAAAAAATAGCTATCTCTAAAAGTCCACTGTCGCCTAAAGATGCAAATTTTAGATACCCAAAACAGGTAAATTCACTACCCAGACACATTACACCCTGCGACAGCATTTCATTTTTACAGAGTGTATATAAAAATTATTATACAATAAAATTTCTATATGAACACTCTGATTTCCAAGGTAGTCAAAAGGAGGGATCGATTATAATGTTTAAAGTCAAGTCTACTCGAGGTGAACGAAATCGAAAGTTTCGAAGTCAGCAATTCTCCAAAGTAGACAAAGTCTTCCAAGAAATTTAGAATTTTTGTTGAAAATCAAGTTTCTATTTCTTAGATTTCATATCGGCAGTTCAAATATAGATCCCCCATATATATATATATATATTCTCAGTTCAATATGGTGAATTTTCATCGCCGACTAGAAAATAAGAATGTGCCACGTGCGTGTGTGTTGTTGGGGCTGACAAATATCATATACATATAGGAAAAAAGATTTTTATTGACTTTCGTGCTTTGAGGAACAATACTTCAAAGAGAAAGGATCCTGGCTCTGTCTGGAAACCAGAAAGCAGAAAAATGCTGTCATCTTACATAGCATCGCTTTTCTGTATATTCATTGTTGATATATTCCTCTTTGCTTTATTTTATGAATGAAAAATTTTATTTAATAAATTAGGATATTTTTTAATTTTTTACTTCAACGGAAAAATTATAAGAGCAAATGTTAAGAGATATGTGTGATGAATATATCATAAAATGTTAAGAGATATATGCTCCTTTCAGAAATCCTTTTCAATCAAACTATGATATATAGAGTATCCAATAGTTCTAAAGAATGTCAATTAGGCGAATTTTTATTATATGTGGCGTGATTTCATCTTGATATTCTACTTCATACTAAAATTAACCTGGTGTATCAAATGACGTTTTAATGCTTCAACTTTTATTCTTTATTATTGTTTTTTTTTTAATTTACGAGGTACTTACTTCGAAGAGTGAATAAATATTGAAGTCAAATCTTCCCTGTTTTATGGGTTAAAGGCATTTTTATGAAACATAAATGTAAAACCTAGATTAAGTACTCTCTTTATTGTATTTTATGTCACAGCGTATTGTGTGCAAGGTCTTTTTCCCATTTTGGTTGGTATAGATATCGCTGTCGTCCACAATTTGGCGACGTTTTAAATATGGATTTTTTTTAAATGTGACCATTAAAAAATGGTGCCAAGTCATACAGCTAACGGTGTTTTATTCCAAATGTTCGCAGATTTTGAAAATAACAAAGCTCAAGCGTTTATTTTTCTATTCAGATTTAGTCTTTCTTTGGTTGTCCATTCATGTTTGACAAATGCCCAATATCAGAAGGTTATGTGAGGGTATGACGCCAAACACCCATGTTTGGTTAGGAAAGAATACAAAAGTTTAATTCCCCATGTGTATTCATTCATGAGAAAATTGAACATAAAACTAATAGGGCATAGAAGAATCTTAAAACATGAAAATAATCAACTGAAACTCTTCTCGGATTTCACCAATGCTGCTGTCTTCTTGAGGAGCACAGCAAGAAAACGTCTGAGCATTAAGCATAAAGCCTAAGCATTACGCGGTAGGCAAATTGGCTTACAATGTTTGCATTTAGAGTTTAATTATCATTTATTAATCATAAATATTTTGACATTTTTTAATTCTTAACTTGTTTTCCTAGTTTGATTCTACACTGCTGGCCACTGTAAATGCAACACCCTGAAGGAAACATGCAAATATCTTGAAATTTACAACATGCATTAGCGGAGGTGAGATATGCAAATGATTAGAATTTCAGCCCAGACGCACATCACGCGCGCCTGTGGCGCCACTTCAAAGCGCTATTTAAGGCTTGGAGATTTCGACGATTTCAAGTTCGGCAATTGTGTTTTTCTTGTGGTTTTTTCAAAAAAATGATCAATTATGCCTCGTCGAAAACAGCGATCATCTTTTGATCAAGTATCCGAGTTCGACAGAGGAAGGATAGTGGCCTACCGAGATTGTGGATTATCTTTCAGGGAAATCGGTAGTCGTGTTGGACGAAACCAAACAACTGTAATGCGGATATGTGATCGTTGGATGCAGGAGGGTACGACGGACCGGCGTGTTCGATAGCATCCACCTCAGCGCACCACTTTACGTGATGACAGGCAAATTGTGCGCTTGGCAGTGACGGATCGCTCAGTCACATCACGAAACATAGCACAGCATATGCAGTCTGTAACGCATCATCCAGTGTCGGCGCGTACCATTCGACGCCGTTTACAGCAGAGTGGTCTGTCCGCAAGACGTCCATTGCTTTGTCTACACTTGATGCAGAACCACAGACGTCTCCGCCGCCAATGGTGCGATTACAGAAGGATGTGGACGGCAGAATGGAATGAAATTGTCTTTACTGACGAGTCACGCTTCTGTCTGCAACACCACGATGGTCGCATTCGAGTCTGGAGACACCGTGAAGAGAGGATGCTGAACAGCTGCGTTATGCACCGCCACACTGATCCTGCACCGGGTATTATGGTATGGGGCGGTATTGGATATCCCTCTCGCACACCTCTAGTACGCATTGTCGGTATTTTAAACAGCCAGCGCTACATCTCCGAGGTGTTGGAGCCAGTTGTCCTTCCTTACCTTCAGGGCTTGCCCACAGCCATATTTCAACAGGATAATGCGCGACCATACGTGGCACACATTGTCCAACGGTTCTTCGTCAATCGCCAGATTGAATTGCTTCCCTGGCCGCCTCGCTCTCCGGATCTTTCGCCGATAGAAAACATGTGGTCCATGGTTGCTCTACGATTGACCCAGATTCCATCCCCAGCTGCCACAGCAGAACAACTTTGGTAACGAGTGGAAGCTGCTTGGTCTGCTGTACGCCAAGAACTCATCCAAAGTCTCTTTGAATCAATGCCGAGGCGTGTGGCAGCGGTGATCTCCAACAATGGCGGCTACTCTGGCTACTGATTTTGGCAGGAACCACACTTCACAGAAGTCTATAAATTTAATCATTTGATACTTGGTCAACATATTATATACAAAATAACTTTTGTTGTGATATCTTTTGTCTTTCTTGGTGTTGCAATTTGGGTGGCCAGCAGTGTATATATTCCATTGCAAACCTAATAATTTGATTTAACTTTATTTAGTTTCATTTTTATAAGTCTATTACACATATTTTTTCATACGCATTCGTAAATATGTATAGACTGTATGTATGGGAATAGATCAAAATAAATTTTTTTTACTATACGCTTTGGGACAAGCCGCAATACATTTTTAATATGGCTACATCAAGCACAATGTTTCTAGATATCATGTATGTATATATAACCATGGAAAACACACATTCAAAAACCCATCAATGGCTTATTCTTGAGGATAGCTTGGCTAATAACGAATCCCAGATAGTTCAAATGATGTGTCAAATTAAACTTTCTTATCAGTGGTTAGTAAAATTTTCGATGCTTCCGCTGGAAAAAAAAGGTCTCACACTAGCTAGGAAAGAATTCTACCAACGTCTTCGTCCCTCAAAATTCACCAAGTAAGTCGTAGACTTACTCAGTGCCACGACCTTCTCTAAGACAACATGAGAAAAGGGTGGTGTTGGGATCCCCGTTTTTTTCTGTCATCGCCCAAGAAAGCGAAAAGTCAATTGCTTGCTCCAGCCACCGTAAAAGTACAAAATTAACTTGTTGGAAAGAAATTTGATTGGATATGCAGCGGTATTTTTTTCCGATTTGTACCACGTGCATTAGACGTCAAAGTGAGCAATAGCAGTGAACGGTTGGAATAGATTGTATTCTTTCGTTAAAGGTGAGCTTTAAATTGTGCAGAGGTGTAATCCAAAGATATCACAATTAGAATTTAAGAAAAGATTCGGTCATATATGGCGATTTTTATTGCGAAGCTCTAACAAACAGCCTGTTAGAGTGTTTCAAACGGCCTGTTGCGTGTGTTCTGTTTGCGTTCTCCAGTAAAATGGGAATTTAGAACTCATTTTAGTAATCAGAGTAATTTAATGACGGCTTGTGATAAACATAGAGAATAAATTTATTAGAGCTTCCTCTAATTTAGAGACATTTAGATCTCAAAGAGTAATACAGAGACGAGTACATCTGGGTATCTTGGCTGTTTTGTCAATAGAAAGAGGGTCTTGACACACAGTTTCACGTCGAATAGAAAGGAGACTACATTTAACGTGCAAACAATATATATAAAGGCAAATAATCGAATTCGCACTGAAAGGCAAATAGTTAAACTACTAAAAAAACTACTTACTCAAAAATAAACTTAACTGAAAACAAACGACACTGAAACGCATACAGAAGGAGAATGATAAGACTACAGATATATCCCTTATGGAATATCTCTTCACATGAGTAAATGGAGAAAATGAATCATTTGTGTTCTATTCACTCATCACGGTCGTCAGATATAACAACTTGTAATTCAGCAACATGTATGCCCTCTGATATTACTAATATTCTCGCTCTTCCGATCGCATAGATATCTCTAGACTCAGGCTTGTAAATTTTCCTTCTTTGATGTATGTATCTTACCACAGTTTTTTCTCCCGCTATGCAAAATCTTCGGCGCAAATATTTTATTTACGGGCAAACGGCGGGGAGACTTCTTATAAAGAGCCGAACAAAAGGAGACCACGTGATCTAGCCAAAACGGCAAATACTACATTTTCGAATTTCCCCCCCCCCCCCCCCCCCACCTTCCACCCTATATCGCCAGACTATTGCTTGCCTAGAGGGTAGGATCTACAACAGCACTGTCCCTCTCTGCGAAAGGAGATAAAAGCCTGGAACATCTTGTTCGGTGTTCCAGATCGCGGACTAGATACTGGAGTTGAGACAGGAAAATAAAAAGAATTCAAAAGAGACTCCTGCTTCGCACTTTCGAAAAATATATTTTATTACCGCGAAAAATACAAAAGACGTCTGAGTAAAGTAAAGATCGGTACTGAAATTCTTGAAATATTCTCAAAGGATTTTCGTTTTCACTCATACGTTTTCGGCTTTTAATTTCCATTGCGGGAACATTTTCGTTATAAACCAATGCAGCAGCTCCTAAAACAGTCTCAAGTCTGGTTTGAAGGGACTTAGCATCGAGTCAGCGCTTCATTTGTCTTCGTGTATTGTCAATCCCTACTGTTTGGCTGTAGGGAATTTTTCGTTCGGTTATTTTCTAATCATGGATTAGGAAATGCCCATTTTTTAAATTCTGTATTTGAAAATAGATCTTTAACAGCAAAAACCAGTATTTTTTTTTAATTTTTCTATTTTGGTTTAGTTAAAAAACAATTTTGATTTTGCAGCGGCAGTTATGAATAATTTAAGGGTTTGCAAACCTTGCTTTTGGCAGGTTAATTTTCATTAATCAAAGTGAATTGACTCTTACCTTCTTTCCCGTTCCACTGTTAACATGCTTTTCACCGAGTGGTTTGCAGTGGTAGGAGTAGGTTACGAGCCCACTAGATATCGCCTCTCTGGGTGATACCGGCCTCCGATCCTTGCGATGCTCAACATCCATGAGCAAAACAGGAGCCGCACCACTTCGCCTTGCAGTCGTCAATGAACCAGGTAAGCGTTTATCTGACCAGGAGGCATAAGTAACAACAATAACACAACTTACCCTCCTGCATGACGGCACCATCCTGCATGAAGTTGACAACAGGTAACGCATGTCTTTCCTGCAATGCAGGCTTAACGTGGTCACGCAAAAGCGTCCTCTTTCGGTTACTTTTGGAAACTTTTTTTTTACATGGAAAAAAATCCAATGTCCCTCTGATCCTATTCGTGCAAACAGAAAATTTTTCTGAGCATTATTTCTTTTATTACGAATTTTTAAACTTTTTACGAATTTATGACGCACCCGGTATATACACTCAAGAGCCAAAACATTATGACCACCTGTCAATAACGAGTTGGCCCACCTTTGACGCGCAACACATGAGAGACAGTCTCGGACGACCTTTTTCTTTGATAGCATGTGGACGTCCAACACCATGTCGTCTACTGCTGGTTTCACCGTCATTCATCCACTTTGCATAAGTACTAACAACTGTAGGTCGCGAACAACCCACGAGTCGTGCAGTTTCGGAAATACTTGTTCCGAGCCTTCGAGCCATTACAATCTGCCCTCTATCAAAGTCGCTTAGATCCGCAGCCTTTCCCATCACACACAGAAGTAAGTGAAAGAATGATTCTTCAGACTCTCCAGCAGCAGTTAAATACCACTTCCACCTGATCACGTGCCTTCCACGTCATCCAGGCGAAGTCATTGCAAAATGTAGGAGTGGTCATAATATTTTGGCTCTTGAGTGTATATATATATATATATATATATATACAGGGGGATTTTTTTTAAACTGACACTACTCTGAGCCATCTGTAGCGCAATCTATCAGGCTTCCGTCTGATAGATTGCTCGAAAAAAAATAGTTCCAAAAGTCGGCGATAGGGGAAGTATTGCGCTTTTGTTGTCGGCGCACCCGAGAATTTGTATAAAAGGCAAGTAAAACATCAAAATACAAATTCACGACTATGTAGTCGATACCACCGCCAGCATTTATGCGCCGGGCATATTTGCGCCGGGAGAGAATAGGATAGATAGGGGATGAATACCGAAAAAGTTGTAAGCAGACAAATGAATGACAAAGAAATTTCACTGCAACGCCACTTTATGCAGCAAATTCACTTCTCCGTCCTTCAATGTGACCACAGTCATCGTGGACGACACACTGCATCCTGAACACTACGTTCTCTACGACCAAGCGTAACATGTCACCAGGAATCTTCATCAAAGTCCGGAATATGCTGTCCTTTAGGGTCGCCAAGTTCGAGACTCTACCAAGATACACCTTAGACTTTAAATAACCCCACAGAAAAATGTCACATGGGTCAGGTCCGGAGAACGAGTCGCTTTTTCCCCGTATCCATGCACGTGGAAAAAAGGGACTGATGACGCTTTCTTCTGTAAAGCGAGGGCGCAACAGATTCCGCACTGATCTTTATAGCCCAAAATAATTGGTCCTCATTTTATCGACTCACTCAAGGGATGAAAGGCTGAATCGACCTTGCCCAGTCACAGGGTCGAACCCTGGACCTGTGGAGTGGCAGCTATATATATATATATATATATATATATATATATATATATATATATATATATATATATACACTACCTTACAATAATGCACCAGACAGCAAGATGTGATGGTATAAGAGAGAGAATAAATGCTTTAACCCTTTCAGGGGCAAGAACCTCCACCATTTGTACGGTGCATATATCTTTCACAATTTTTTAAACATAAAGAATCTTAAAAAAATTTCCAATTAAAGGTTGTAAAATGTTTTGAAACTGATAACAGATGGCAGTACTAGCCATTTATCTGCTCATTTAACTGGAATACATTGAATGCAAGTGAAAGAAAAGACTAGATTTAGGCGTTTACCCTTTGCAAACAGCGCCCCGCAAAGGGTTAATAGGACGATGGTCTCCCACGTACTGCGATTATACTAGCAACCCTTCTAGGAACAAGATAGAAATCCATACTTTCAACAAGGTTTTGATACACAGCTATAGGTATTTGTGTCCATTCCAGCTGCAAGAATGTCGCCAGCTCAGCTGTAGATTTCGGAAGTGGTTCCCTGGTCCGTAGGCGTCGCTATAACTCGTCCCGCAAATATTCTATGCGGTTTAGGTCGGAACTCTGAGCAGGCCAGGGAAGACGATTTTCATCCATATCTTGCTTGATACCACTGCATGACAGAGGCTGCAATATGACATGGAGCGTTGTCATCATGGAAGTAACATTCATCCATTCCATAAAATTGCTTGAACTCAAGAAGAACCTGATTGTCCCCGATGTTCATGTATGCGTCGGAGTTCAATTTACCAGGAAAAACATGCAAAAGTCCCAGGCCATACCACGAAAAACACCCCCTAACAAATACACCACCACCACCAAAATTGAGGGTTGGAAGGACGCACTCGGGTAACAGACGTTCGTCTGGTATTCGTCAAACCCAGCACGCCCATCCGACTGGAGGAGCATGTAATGTGACTCGTCTCTCCATAATACAATTTTCGAGTAGTCCACAGTCCAGTTGCGACGTTTTAACCACCATGCGAGTCTGCCGGCTTTGTTGGATAGGGTGATGTTTGGCTTGTGAGCGGCATTATATCCGTGGATATCGAGGGCGTGAAGTTCTTTCCGCAAAGTATTGGGGTGCACCGTAACCCCTGCTGCCTGTTGAAACTTACTGTTGATAATTTGGAGTGGTATCTTGCAGTTCTTACGAACCTCGCGTTTCAGGATACGCCGATCCTGTTCGATCAGTTTACGGGGACAACAACGTTTGCAGTTCGTATCCCAACTCCCGTGGTCTTCCACTTCTTCACGACATCACTAACTGTTGACCGTGTCTGTGATAATTCTACCGCAATTGAGCGAATAGACTTGTCAGTAATGTTACAACCAACTATATCACCTCTTTCAAGTCACTAAGTTCCTTTCGTTTTGACATATTGTCGCAATTTCACACAGAACTAACGACGTTACCACTTCGCGTATCGTATTTAACCTAAACAGGTCACGTGGGAGCACTGTATTTGAATAAAATCCGACATGCAATCGAATTTTATGCAAATCCGCCTGAGTCCGGTCTATTACTCTAGGGTAGTACGTACACACACACACACACACACACATATATATATATATATATATATATATATATATATATATATATATTCCTTTTTAAGGTATCTTTAAGAGCTGAAACTGGTGATCCGTCATTTTCTGCTATCCATAGCTAGTACTTCGTGAGACATTACTCTTAAGTTTCGCTTATTCTCTCTAGATGTTCCTCTTTAAATAGTGCATCAGTTTACCTCTCAGATCTTCAAACCCCATGTTACGGTTTAGGGAACCTCTTAGTATTTTTCGAATCACAAATTAGCATATGCATGCTTTTGAATTCGTTTCTGCCTTCGAAATCGGATTAGTTTCATCTTTTTATAACATGCTCGTAATCACATAATTTCCTTAAAAAATAATAATAATTCATACACTCTCTTTCCAAACTTAAAAAAAAGTCATATATTTAGTTTTCCCAATTATTTGTTAATGCACCATTTCTTTTAAGCGTAATAAAAGTGAAAAGATGAAAGTGAGTAATGGTAGTAATATTAAAAATGTAAATAGCCTCAAAAATTTATGTTTTATCAATTTCACACATTGAATCCCACGAGAATTTACGATACAAGAATTTTTCAGAGATGCTCAGCCTTATATTTTACCTTGTCTGTAACTGTGGGGGATTTTCCTTTAAAATGTGTTAACATTTGGCTGGATATTTTGAATCAACGTTTAAGGCTTTTTTGATCTTGATTCTATATATCTAAAACCATTATTTTTCCAGTTAATTTTCTGATTTTGTAATGTGCATATAGCATCCTATTTCGTCTTTTTAAGAATAAGGAGGCATATCTAAACTAACAAATGAAATAGATAAAAAAATTCTTTTAATATAATTAAACCTTGAAAATTCCCATTCTTAAACTTATTTAAATTTCATTTTATTTCCGTAAATTATTAGTCAAGCGAACTTTTGACTTTCTATGTTGTTGCTGCTATTGTTGATTATGCCACCTGGCCGGAATGTATTTCAGAACAGGTCCATATAAGCTAACGGACTGAGGGGTGTTCTTCCAGTTTATAATGGCACCACAAGGGTTAGTGTCCGACTGAGTCAGGTGCCAACTCAATTTTGACGGAGCACCCCCAGGGGGGGGGACATATGGGGGGATCGTACCTTCTCCACCCACTCACCTCAAAGAAAAAATACGGATTTAACGTGTCATATCCGGCCTAGACACGAAGGTATTTAAGGGCGCTTGTCGGGATTCGATCTGACCACCCTCGGTACCAAAAACCAACACTGGGCTACCTTTGACCTTTTGACTTTTGACTCCTGTTAGCAATTTTTTCCCAAAAAATAGGAAATTACAATAAAACTTTAATATTCTCAATTGAAACATCTGGAATTCAGACCTTCCAGCATTAGAAAAAAATAGTACTCACCTCTTTCACTTTTATCTTTGACTGTCTAATTTCCTAAATTTTATTTTCGATTTTCCTCCATGGAACTTTTAGACATTTCTACCTGTTTTTTTATCCAAAAACAAAAAAGACTTATTGAAAACTCCGGAAAAAGTGTCCTTCGAAACAGATACACTTTTCTAAATAAAATAAACACCAAATAATTTTACCCATTAATGCTCTTTTCTCTCCACAAGTTATGGGTAGTTATTAAACTTTTTTACTACTTTAATATAAATTATTTATTTATATATATATATATACATGAATTTTTCTTCGCGCGTTATTGCCTCAAACCCTGATATTTTCTCTTTACTGTGTCCACGCAGAGGTACCTGAAGCGTATGAAACTAATGTCGTAAATGTCTTAAATGAAACTTTTTAGTTCATTTCAACTGATAGTGGGTTGGGCTTATTAGCTCATGTTTCAATTATTTTTTATATCTTTAAAAGTTTGAGCGAAATAAAAAAGTGTATGTAAGCTACCTGTAAAGATTAATGTCTATATGCATTTTCAACAGTGCGGAGACTTCTTAACAGAACTTTTTTTTTATAAAATTTGCGATCTTGAGACTTGTGGAAAAAACATTATAAAGCACAGAAAACGAAAGCAAGGATGAATATGACAATTCCAAGTGTCGCCAATTTCATAATTAACGTATTGGCGACACTTGAAAGTGGGCCAAATTCCCTATAAGCGAAGAAAAAAATCAGCACATGTCAGAGGAAATTCATAGTATATATTGCATATAAAAGTGCAGTATTTGCTTAAAATTAACATGAGAGTAGATAATTGAAAATAGAATATTTAATATACTTTCAGGAAAGACAAAAATAAGCAAAAATTTACCAACTCTGGATTAATGTTAGGGTATTTAAGTGTTATAAAAAAAGCTATAATGCCTTACAGATTGGTTAGAGTAAAAAAAAGATGTAAGGATTAACTAAATGTAAAATACGATAAAAGCTAAAGCGTAGAAATCGGATTAATATATCTTAATTTAACAAAACCTTAGGGAAGTAGTGTGAATACTGAAAATAAACTTAATTATTGGGGAATTACTGAAACTACTTATGTGGCTACCTCTTGGGAAATGTCTCACTTACAATTTTTTTCTGTTTAGAGAAATCGACGATTGACTATTACAGCAAACAAAAATGTTAAACACATAAATAAATTTTAGATTTTTCTGACGTAATTGAGCATAAGCCCCTCCCCCAAAAAACTTATTCCCACAACATGGGCAAAATAATGTAAAACACTAGACCGACCGTCACCCGTTGTTATAGCCTCTATTAATATAATATACAGTGCATCAAATAAGTTTTAAGACTGGGTCTGTAAAAAGAAATGGAAACAAGAAATTAATACCTGTTTTGGTTTTTTATTCAAAATAGGACCCTCCGGCTTCAATGCACTTTTTACAACGATTTATTAATGAATCGAACGCCTGTTGGAAATCACTTTATGGAATGGCCTGCAAAGCACGCGTCGAAGCTTCTTGTATGGTCGAAATATCCTCAAAATAACACCCTTTTAACTTCATTTTAAGTTTTGGGAATAAGGAGTAGTCACAGGTTGCTGAATCAGGTGAATACGGTGGATGGTTCAACACACAGACATTATTTTTTGCCAAAAATCGACGAACAATAAGGGAGGTGTGACTGGGTGCATTGTCGTGTAACAAACACCAACCGCTTTCGGTCCTATAGTCTGGACGAATGCGACGAATTCTGGCCATCAAACGCTTTAAAACAGAAAAGTAGTGTTGACCTGTAATTGTTTGTCCAGTTGGAACAAATTTTTTGTGGATAATACCTTTACTATCGAAGAATGTAATGAGCATTGTTTTGATTTTGGATGGAACTTTTCTTGTTTTTTTGGCTTGCGATGAATTTGGTGACTTCCATTCCGCACATTTTCGCTTTGTTTCAGAATCATATTGGAAACACCTGGTTTCATCACCTGTAACAATGGACTTCAAGAAGTTTGGATCGTTTTCAGCGGCTGAAATAATGTCTCCGCGATGTGCACTTCTCATTGCTTTTTTTTCAGGAGTTAAAGTGTGTGGAACAAAGTTAGCACACACTTTTGTTTTGCCCAAATCTTCATGCAGGATGGTTCTAATTGTATCTTTGATGATTTTTGAAGAGTCTTCCATCATGCTCAGTGATGCACAGCGATCGTTTGTTACGACATTTCGCACTTTCTCAATAACTTCAGGTGTCCTAGATGAAATTGATCTTCCACTACGCTGATCATCTTCTACCGTATCTCTTCCGTCCAAAAAACGTTTGTGCCACACAAAAACATTTGATCTACTTAAAAAACAGTCACAGTAAACTTGTTTCATGAGTTGGTATGTTTCCGAAGCATTTTTACCAAGTTTTGCGTTAAATTTAATTTCAGCTCTTTGCTCCATCTTAAAAGATCAACATGAACAAAATTCACTTCTGCAATAAACGCTCGACTTCTCTCAACTACTTAACGAAATTCACACAACTTGTTAGCAGTGTGCCAGTAGACGATGGACGTTATGACGCATGCGGATTTACATTAACAGCGCCTTTACAACCTGCGCTCTGGGACGAGTCTTAAAACTTATTTGACGCACTGTGTATGAAGATTTCAAGCGAATATTGCCTGGACATTAGTGTTCATTTTGAAATATAATTTTGATTAAATGCTTCATTTTATTAGTGTTATTATAATTAAAGAATTAGCCTAAGATATTCTTCATTATTCTGAGATATTAATTCTTCTATCTCAGTTTTTATATACGTTTTTTAAGAAATTTTAGGTTGATTTGCCATTTTTTAAAAAATACGTAAACAATAAACTGATTTTCCAGCTTTATCACTATAATAGTGTCATTTTTATAAAAATAATATATGTTAACCATCAATTAAAAAGACAATTACCAATCAACAGATGACAGATATGAAACTTTAAATGAACCCATCATTGTCCTAAACGTTGTAAGTTTCATAGGGGGTGGAATGTTCTGTTATTCTGAAGTGGAAATTAATAAGAACGACATAATAACAATAAATAGTTTATTTTACCTTTGAAGGAATTGGACTAACATTTTTTTTACTGCGAACACGCAATACTTTTTTTTAAACCAATGCGGAGGCAGTTGTCGTGAAGACATTCTCCCATATTACACCGCAGTTTTGCTGGCCATTTTATTATGGGGGCACCATATAGGCGGACTAGCATTACCCCCTATGAAGGGACGACACAAACGAAGACATTTGAGTGGCGCCAAGCCGGGATTCTACCAGAGCACTCTCAGCACCGAAAGCCAGCGCGCTGTACCACAAGGCCGCCACAAGCCTACACGCAATGCTTAACCAACAGAACAAACACAAAACACGATCCACGTAGGGAAGTTTCAAAGTATTCGGAAAACGGCAACCCTTCCAGCCTTTAGGCTTTCACCTCCTTGCAAAATCCCTCTATACTAATCTCTTCCGAATTCGAACTCCCGTATCAATTCTGTGATCGTACATTCTCTATAGGAAAGGATATACGAGTCCTTAACAGAAAAACACAGCTTCTCAATATCCACGAAAGAAAAAAGGAGAGTGGCAACCAGTTTTGAGGTAAGTAATGTAATTCATAATCATGCCGAGGAAAATTAGGTGTGATTGTTTACATAAACGAATATAACTAAAAGTTAATAATTCAACAAAGCAAATTTATTTCGGTTATTTTTTGTCTACATTCTTCCTGCTAATAATTTTCTTGCTTTGTTGAGTTATTTACTTTTAGTTATATTTGTCTGTTTTTAGTATGGGGATTTGTTGCAACTGCGCAATCTTTTATTGAAAAGTTAAGAATTTTTCAACGCTAGGGTAGGTTTTCTGGTAAGTATTCGGAAATAACAGCGACTACGGCTTTCGCCTATACGCCTTGTCAAACTACTTACCGGTCACTACGTAGCAAAACCTGTATACGCAGTCGAGGGTTGATCTCCCAAGTTCGAAGCAACTCGTTTTATAGGCCTGGGCGCCGGACGGAGAGTATAGATCTGCCAACTAATATGGACAACCCTGAGCCCCTTATGTTTTCTGTTAATTTGGTCGACAGTCTATGCCCTCTTTATACGTAATATTTCGTGTCGAATTATTTACATTATTTGTGTTATTTACATAAACGATTCACAAATGCATGTGGGAAAGTGTAAATTCTGCCTTTTAAGTGTTATAATAAAAGCCATAATGCCTTACAGATTGGTTAGAGTAAAATATGTAAGGATTAACTAAATGTAAAATATGATAAAAGCTAAAGCGTAGAAATCGGATTAATATATCTTAATTTAACAAAACCTTAGGGAAGTAATGGGAATACTGAAAATAAACTTAATTATTGGAATTTCTCAAACTACTTATGTGGCTACCTGTTGGAAAATGTATCGCTTATTAATTTTTTTCTTTTTAAAGAAATCGAAGATTGACCATTACAGAAAACAAAAATGTTAAACACATAGATAAAATTTAGAATTTTCTGACGTAATTGAGCATTAGCCCCTCCCCCTAAAAACTTATTCCCACAACATGGGCAAAATAATTGCTGCCGTCCGTAAAGACAATCAGCCTGATGAGGGACTATTAATTAGTTCGCAACTAGTTAATAGTCCCTCACCTCAATTTTAACGTATGGAGAAAATTTGTCTTCTATTTACTGCTACATAAATGCCGATAATCTAATAAAATTGGTATTTTCATATAGCCTGAACTTTTCTGCGCCTTGCAACAGGATTCATTTTATAAATTTCGTCCACCAAAAGAATTCATGAGCATTTGAACACACTATACCAGAATTTTTGCCCGAATAATTTAAATTTTAAAATGTTATTTGCATTTTTTTAAAACGAAAAATACACTAAGGTGTAAAATTTCTTTCTCTTTTACAAAGAAAAATTTTTTAAAAAATCTTCCAAGTCGGCAACCCTTGGACACATTTTCTCCACAAGTTAAAATTGAGGTGAGCGAATCCAATAGGGTTAGTAGCAGCCTTAACAGAAAAATAGCCTGCCACCATATAGATTCTGATAACGGATAAATCTCTATACTTGTTCTTGACTTCCCCTGAGAGTGGATTCGAGAGAATATGGGAAAGAGGGGAAAATGAAACAGAAGCTTCACTCGTTGATGAACCATCTGCAGCTAATTATAGTTTAACGATTTCATCACCATTTAATGAAAGTTAGAAATTATCAATAAAAAGTTCTACAGTTCCCATTAGCTACCATTCGTGTTTTTTTAATTACTTTTTGAGCGAGTATCTCTCCAAATCTGGCAACATCTGAATTTTTTGCTGGACCCTAAAATTACGCAATAATTTAGTAACAACTGTGAAGGGTTTTGACGAAACATTGTTTTTAATCGTTTCAGCTCATTTCAAGAGTATCATAATTTCATATATATATATGGTGATGTTTTGTGCAGTTTATCTGTACTGAAGAACGTAAGAATGAAAACGCCTACTGAAATGTAAATCTAAGTAAATGTCTACGAAATGTATTGATGGTCCACAACAAATTTTAAATTTAGAAGTTCAATTAAAATAATTTTAATATTATAATATTAAAAATTAATACTTCTAGAAATAGACAAGACTGTCGGTATGCATTTTTCAAAAATTTTGGTATTGATTGACTAAGGAAAAAATCCATCCATCCATTTAGGATATCCTTACATAATTCCACTGTTCAGACAGCAAATTCAGTTTCTAGGCTTCTTTTTTTATAAGGAGACAACAAACACAAGACACATTCTCTCCCTCCCCCAACCCATAGAATAGAAATCTAACCCATTTTTTAGAGCGATATTTTTTACGTTCGAAAGGAACAGCTAAATCCTACCTCCTGCTCTGTTCGAAAACAAACAAAAAAAGGGAATATAAAAAATGGCCGGAGAAAATTCTCTGCATGTATGTTAACTAGACGCTACGAACACCCATGCAAAAATTTGGGACCCCTCTTTGACGTCTGATGGAAGATTTTTTTTCTTTCATTTTTCATGAGTGATTTTACAATTTCGAACACCTGAAGAAATGAAGACCACCTTAAAATTTCATTATAGTTATTTCATTTAAGTAAAAACATGTATGCTTTGTATACCACGAGTACTGAAAGTCACAATTTGTCCTATTTATATGCGAACAAAACGGACTTTAGAATCTGCGTTTAAGGTGGCTCATCACTTGATATCAAAAATCTTCAACCCCGGCTTCAACTTAAGGCTGCCGTATGCTAAACCTATTGGATTCGCTCACTTCAATGTCGACCTATGGCGAAAATGTGACTACTATTTACAGATATATAAATGCTGACAACCCAATAAAAATTATATTTCCAGATAGCCTGGACTTTTCTGCTCCTTGCAACAGGATTCATCTTATAAACTTCGTCCACCAAAGGTATTTTTGAGCGCTTAAAACACACTATACCAGATTTTTTCCCTTGCGTAATTTAAATTTAAAAATATTTGCGCTCTTTTTAAAAACGAAAAATGCCCCAAGGTGTCAAATTTCTTTCTCTATTATGGAGTACAATTAAATATATATATATATATACTAGCTGAAAACCCGCGCTTCGCTACGGAGTACATTCAAATTAAATACAACGGTTAATGTATGCAATTAATGCCAAAAAAATAAATATCTATATATTTAAGTTGCTAAGCCGACTTTTTGGGCAGTCCGTGAGAGAAAACTACTGCATCAATTTACTTCTTTTTGGTCTTAAACGGAAGATTGCAATCTGTAGATTTGTCAAATTTGGTTTTTGTGTAACCGCAATTTCTATTAATTAGCGATAATTTTCAATTAAAAAAAATTATTTCTGCTCATGCTCGGTGTCCTGTTTAAAATCTGGCTTTAGAAACTCACTGTTTCTGAGCATTCTCAGTGACATGGTTTAATGATAAACAAGTTTATTCCGAGGGGTCTCTCTCTCTCTCTCTCTCTCTCTCTGCCATTTTTATTTTATAATAATTATGTTTGTGAAATATAAGATTAAACATGATGGAAATTGTTTATTTCGCACTGTTTAACCTTTAGCTTACGGGGCTAATTTTTCCGATTCTCTCTTTAGAATTTCATATTCCCTTTGTAAGAAGGCTATTAAGAGGATATATATATATATATATGTATGTATATGTATATATATATGTATATATGTATATATATATGTATATATGTATATATATATATATATATATATGTATATATGTATATATATATATATGTATATATGTATATATATATATTTGTATATATGCATATATATATGTGTGTATATATATATATGTATATATATATATATATATATATATATATATATATATATATATATATATATATAAATATATAAATATGTAAATATATATATATATTAGCGGCCCGTCCCGACTTAGTGCATCCCTACACCATAAGAAGAATCGCCATGCAAAATTTCAGCTCTCTTGGTCCAGCGGTTTGGTCTGTGCGTTGTATGTCAGTGAGTCAGTTACGGAACTGTTTTATATATATAGATATATATAAATCGAAGTCAGCAATCCCTGGACAAGTTTTCTCCACAGGTTAACATTGAGATGAACGAATCCAATAGGGTTAATACAAAGCACCTCAAGCAATGAGAAGTTGTCCTCAGAGGAATTTTCTAATGATATGTTAGCTATTGCACATTTTTGAATGACAAACAACGATAGATTTTCAAATAAACAGCGTATATGAAAAAATATATGGGACATACCTTCGTAGGTTGGGTCACTAATGCAAATACGGGTTTGTGGCGGAAATGTGGTACAGCGCGCTGGTTTTCGGTGCTGAGGATGCTCGGATCGAATCCCGGCGTCGCGCCACTAAAATCCTCCGTTTGTGTCGTCCCTTCATAGAAGGTAATGCTAGTCCGAATATATGGTGCCCCCATAATAAAATGGCTAGCAAAACTGCGGTGCACTATGGCGGTAAGGATATTGTCCAAGAAACTGTCTGCCGCATTGGGAAAAAAAACGCAAATATATAAATCTCCAACTTACCAAGTAGCGTTGAACTTAAGCTTTCCCCTTGTTATGGGCTCGAGCATAGGCGATATGCTCGGGATAGGCGATAGTTCTTAACGTTGTGGGCTGTGTAACTAGATTTCCTAGTCACCTGTAAAAATGAAGAAAAATTCCGCGTTTGTAATTCTTTTTCTTCCGATGTACTTATCAGCTATGCCTTGCTAGAGAGCTTATAACATAGAGTGATGTCTATGTCAAGTTTTGACGCATTTGATATTTTATATTATGTAAAGTTCTAGTATCCGTTGCCGATAAGTAAAGTATAAATTTTGTCTTCCTTGCTGGTATTCACTGTAGATAAGTAAAGTATAAATTTTGTTTTCATTGCCGATTTACTTCATTGCTAGTATTGATTGCCGATAATTAAAGTATAAATTTTGTCTTAATTGCCGATATATTTCATTGCTAGTATTCATTGTCGATAAGTAGAGTTTCAATTTTGTCTTCATTGCCGATATACTTCATTGTTAGTATTGATTGCCGAAAGTAAAGTATAAATTTTGTCGTTATTGCTGATATACTTCACTGCTAATATTCATTGCCAATAAGCAAAGTATAAATTTGGCTTCATTGCTGATATACTTCATTGCTAGTATTCATTGACAATAAGTAAAGTATAAATTTTGTCTTCATTGCCTATATAATTCATTGCTAGTATTCATTGCCGATAAGTATAAATTTTGTTTTCATTGCCGATTTACTTCATTGCTAGTATTCATTGCCGATAATTAAAGTATAAATTTTGTCTTAATTACCGATATATTTCATTGCTAGTATTCATTGTCGATAAGTAGAGTTTCAATTTTGTCTTCATTGCCGATATACTTCATTGTTAGTATTGATTGCCGAAAGTAAAGTACAAATTTTGTCTTTATTGCTGATATACTTCAATGCTAATATTCATTGCCGATAAGTAAAGTATAAATTTGGCTTCATTGCCGATATACTTCATTGCTAGTATTATTGCCGATAAGGAAAGTATAAATTGTGTCATCATTGCCGATATACTTCATTGGTAGAATTCACTGCCGCTAAGTAAAGTATAAATTTAGTCTTTAATAAAATAACTTTTTGCGCTCTTAGCGTCGTTAGGATTTCTAAGATGCACTTTTGGTCCAAGGCGAGTAAAGAAGAAAAACTGGAGTCCTTTTATGAAGGAATTTGCATTTTTCGATGGAAAAACTGATCTAGAGAACGAATTCGGGGTATGAAACATATATTTTTATTTACTCAAAATTTTCGAGCTTTCTCCCTATATCGCTGATTTCTCTTTGCTTCATGTAACCAGGGAAAGTAAAAATTTGTAATTCAAGTTTAGAAATTACGAAACATATACTTTCACACAGCTGCTTATTATAATTCTACGTTTAACATTCTCATAGCCTGCGCTGTTTTAATGTGCTGATGCGTATCGTTCACTCTATATATATCGCCGATATCTTTATTTCTAGAACAGCGATCTTTAGGAAATCTTTGAATTAGCAAATATAATTTAAAATAACTCCAATATCGGAAAAGGTTCTGTGATGGAATTAATAAGAGGGAACTCACTTCTCTCTAAAAGCTCTTGTAAATTAAAACTGAATCAGAATTCCGAAAAAGGAGAACGGCTCTCCTATATTATTGGACTTTGATACTGCAACTCTCTGCTTCGGCTCCCCCCAGGCAAAACTTCCAGCTAATTAACTTCGCTGCGGACTTCATTTCCCTTCAATGACAGGAATAAATGCTTTCTGGGGAAGTAATGATTCCATTCTTCTTACCTTTTTGCGAATGGAGAAGAGAAGGGAGGAAAAAAAAGAGCTTCCTTTAATTTTCAATAAGTTTAATGTTATTCGTTAGAAGTAAATAAATTAAAAAAAAAATAAACCTACAGTTAATGGTAACATATTTATTTTCTTAATTTTGAGGAAAGCATTTTGGCAGCATTTTAATTGTTTACTGTGAAGTAAGGATGAACGATTTTTTGTAATCAAAGTGGCTTTTTATTTCAAGTTAAAAAAATAAAAAAATAAAAGAAATAGCTTTTTATTCTATGGAGGTGGGGGAGAAAGAGAATGTTAAAGTTAATAACTGCAGTTTAAGAAACTTGACGTACTCGCAGTTCTGAAATTTCGTTGTATTAAATTCTGAGTTAAAATAAGAAATCATCATGAACTGTGTTTTAACTAATTTTGATTCCAATGAATTGAGGAAATTTCCTACATTATCTAAGTTGTCAAGAGGAAGTGCATAGCTGGGAATTGATCCTGCTATCTAAGTGTTTTCATCGATGGATTTCGTCGGACAGAACATTGTAAGCATATTTATTCAAACGTAGATTTACGATTTTTCAGTGAGTTGTCTCGATGGTAAGATAATATAGATACTACCAAATTACATAGATGGAAATTCTCCTAAACTCTCCGTAAAAGTGACCAAGGGAGAATGGCGGATGACAGACAAAAGGTCTGAGCTGCTGCATTACCCAGCTAAAATTGGCGCCTATTGTAGCGACAGCTTGATCAATGCGATTTACTCAGATCTTATGAACGCAAATCTGATAGGTGACAACGCCACTGAAAGGTACCAAAAAGAACCAAATATCATAGACTTTATAGCTTCGCATGCCATTATACCAGGGGAATTCGGAGGGATATCTACATTGAGAGCTAATAGGTTACTCCGTTCACCGACAACCTATAAATTAAAATTTGTTATTTTAAGTATCAAGTGAGTCATCCGAAAACATTTTGAGACATATGTTGGATCAGGGGTGTGAAACGCCAGTTCCGAAACAGGAAAATAAGTTCTTTCCGGGTGCTTACATTATCCATCAGTCTAGGCCCTTGGAACTTTACACCCTATCCCCCTGTAAGACGAAAGTAAGTTGGATGCTTTCGAGTTTCTAGCAAGGCACATTTCAAGAAGGAGCTTCCACTGATGGGACATCACTGATGACATTTTGAAGGTCATCGGCTCTAGATTTTTGCCTTAGATAATCGCCTGTGAATGGTTCGTCTGGGCAATATCAGTTGCGTGAAGGACTCTGTGGTTCACAGAACTTTTTGCTGCACACAATATAGCACGATCTACCCGCAAAACCCTTTTTGTGCCTTTCAGAACTTGCAAAGTGGACATATGAACCTCCAGGATTCCATGGTACCAGAAAATTGGGAAAGTTACATCACTTTAACCTAGATAGCTGGAGAGTCTAAAATACCATTCTGCTGTCTGAGCCCAATGTTCAGAACTAATTTAAAGTCATACAGTTGTTCGAAATATTGTTACGGACGCCGCCAGGACATGCCTCTATTTGTGCTCGATGAAAAGGATTTGTATCAGTATCTAAAGTTATTTCAGAAAGGAAAAATACTCACTTACATCGGGCACTTATTGTATGAGTAAGGATATCATGAACTCCTGTTCAACTCAATTCAAAATGCTTACTTCTCAACTTCCATTGATTATTTTATCCCTCATTTCATATCTTTTAATATGGTGAGTTTCAATCCGTAACAAAATGCTTTCTTGTGCAATTAACATTGAACTCAGTTCTTAGTAGAATGAATGTGGTACATATAGCAAAAAGTTGACACAACATCAACTATTGTTACAACAGATAATTTCTGCTATTTTCCTTGTCAACATTATTTTGGCACAGTCTTATTCAAAACATATCTATTCTAAGAAGGCCATATTTAACGTTAAATCTGGCAAACGTCTTTTAATAAAAAGTACATGAAATTTATTTAAGACAATCATTAATTCTTTTAGCTAAAGGATAAATAAGGACAGCATGTGTGTGTTGAAAAGTATCAAATACATTTCAACTGGGTTTTAGGAATTCACATGAAAACTCGTGGCGAGGTATTAATGCTGAAAATAAAATGGGTTTCCAGCCTACAGACTGGATCCTGCTATAACTATAGGAAATACAAGAGAAATTTTCAAATGTTAGCCAGTAGGGGTACACCGAAGAGATCTATTTTAGAGGTCAGACGACTAGTCAATCCATTAAGACAAGTAGAAAATAATTTTATCTTTTGATACGAAATTTTGCTATTTTGTAATAATAATATTTATCCTTTGATAGATGCAGGTAGGAATATATTGTTGTATTCATTGAGACTTTGGTACCACTACACATAGAGTCAAAACACTCGAGACTTTAATTGCATAATAACAGGTTGTATACACAGAAGTCTGAAACAGAGACAGAGTTCAGTCTCCATAGTGATTACAACTAATATTGCTTGCATAGATTCTAATGTATCGATCAAAAGACAGACCTTTCCTAAATATAAGGGACAGCTACATCTTAAAAGAGAGAGAGAACTTCTCCAAACGATGTAACATAATTGTTGAATCTGTTCCATAAAACAATTCGAAATCGAAATTCAGATATGGATATCCGAAAATTGCTCTATCCCGAACATTTTCTCATGAATGGAATAATTTATTCATTGAGACATTCACGAGGTGTCTTCGGAAATGATGTAGGTGGATTTTTTTTTCTCTTCCCCGGCCTTGGGTGTGGTCGGTTTTTCAGTCGAATTGCGAGGGCATTTTTCGCAACGCTTTCATTTAAAGATTCCAAAGATTACGGTGATGGATAGAGAGAGAGCACAATGTAGAATATATTGCAATCGCTATCGAAAGCGTGGCTATAATGCAGCGAATTTAGGTTTAGGGCTGGAAATGATGTTTGAGGGCTCATTTAATTGAAATGTCTGTGTCGAGGTACATACATTTCCCTTCGCTGGTGATTGGGTCATTGATACGCGTGAGTCAGAATAATTTCCTAAAAAATATAGATAAATTACGATATCGGAAAAATAAAAAAAATATTGTATAAGTACAAATATTCTTATAATATATTCCTTGTTTATAATATCTGACGTAGATTTCTTATTATGATTAGTTGTCAAAATCGGACTTGAAGATTGAAATTTCAAATAAACAACACACCTAAATTGCAATCCATTTATGAATGTAAATAGTTTTTTTGTTTGCTAATGTCCCTGGGGGCTGACGACATTACTCCCCAGCCCGGTATACATACGAATACAAGGGAATAGAAACTCCCAAATCACAAGAATTTTATTAACAAACGATGACACCGACGATGGTAGATGGGTTGCAGCTCCCTTTTCTAGACGGAGCTCCTTTTGCAGGCGGAAGACTGACCGGTTCCCCAGAATACAACCAAGTCTTATGGGGTAATCGAACCCGCGCCCCCGGCTGATGCCTTAACCACTTAGCCACTGCGTGACATGTAAACAGTACTAAAATCATACAGAATAGAAATTTAGAGGAATGAGCCTTAAAATACAGAAAACTGGATATCTCAGTATAATAATGTCAGAAAGGATTGATCGTACTGCATTCCTCAACCTCTTACAGAACATTGTCTATAAACAGAGAATTTGCATTACTTTAAGGCCATTGTGTACTAACCCTATTGGATTCGCTCACCACAGTGTTAACCTATGCAGCTAATGTGTCCATGGCTTGCCGACTTGGATTCAAAGATTTCTTTTTCAAAACTGTACTCCATAATAGCGAAAGAAACTTTACATCATGGAGCATTTTTCGTTGTTTTTAAATGCAAACAATATTTTAAAAGTTAATTTTTCTTGGAAAAAATCTTGTATAGTGTGTTTTAAACGGTCATCAATTCCTTCCGTGGACATAATTTATAAACTGAATACTGTTGGAAGGTGCAGAAAAGTTCAGGCTATCTGAAAATACTATTTTTTTTTATTATCAGCATTTATGTCGCTGTAAATAGTAGACAAATCGTCTCCATAAACTAACATTGAGATGAGCGAATCCAATAGGGTTACTACACAGCAGTTTTAACTAATAATATTTTTACTTTTTTTACACCTATTTGTTGACTCAATATTTAAGTTTTGCTCTCTTACTCAAAACTTTCATTCCTGATCACATACTCACGAAACACGAATACAACTTTCCGCAGAATGAAATATTATAAGACATTTTAGCTGAATCAGCATTCAGATCTAAAAAATTGTATTGAAGGAATCACTGTCCTCCTCTTCTAAGTGAGGAAAACGTCCAGAAAAATCCTTCCATTTCATTACCAAATTAAGTTTTTACTTGTCGGACAACAAGTGTTAATTAAATTTCCTCTTTTTGTCGCCCACATAGTATAGTAGTTAGCGACGTGAGCTCCCACGCAGTAGACTTGGGTTCAAACCCCAAATAAGGCTTGGTTGTTACCGTGTTGTTCCCTCAGACGGTGCAATGCTGGTTCACCTAAATGGTGCTCTCATAATAAAGTAGCCAGCAACACTTCGCTGGGAATTACAAAAGGCGAATGTCTCGTGACAAGTGCCTCCGCATTAGAAAGAAATTTTTTTCCTTCTATTACCTACCCTCGTATTCAGCCGCATATTCCCAAAACGCCATATACAAGACAAAATTTCCTACAGAATAAAATATTGTAAGAAATTTCTCATGAGTTGCCTTGACATCAAGGAAACTGATTTTTTTAACATAAGGTGGGAGTTGACCGAATGGCTAAGGCTAAGGCGTTCGGTCCCAGAGCCTATGGGATCGAGTCCCTCTATTGGCATGGATATTCGTTCGGAATAGGCTTTAAAATTTAGGTCTAGGTCTAATTAGCCCCGGTGTTGCAAAAGATAATCGTAGTGCCCCCAACAAAACTAAAAGAAAAAAAACAAAGCTAAGAAGATTGAATGTTCTAAAGTCGAGTCATCTTTACTTATAGGATGCTATTTCAAAAATAAACGCTTTCATGTTCCAAATATTATTACGTTTTTTATTTTTTTAATTTCAAATGATTGTTGGCTTAGTAGCCGAATTTAACTCGCTAAATTACCCTTTTACCTGTCATCCTTTTCATCCATACAACCACGAAACACCACAACCTAGTTAAAATCCCAGTATACCCGTCTGGTTCGTGCCTCCCATAAACTATTTTATATAACCCATTGCAATTTTATTGATTTTCTTAGAATGGTTCTACGAACTGCTAAATTAAAATTCCTATCACACATTATTTCTCACTATTAAAAATCTCTGCAAACATATTCCCTGAAGGTATATCGCCAGCAAACATCAAACTATCTGTTTTCCATTGGGAAAATTTGTCAAATATCTCGAAAAGCGCTGTACTTAAAGATTTAAATGAAATGCTAATACTAAGAAACAAAGAGAATAATCACGAGCATAAATATCTTTAAACACTTCTTCGCAGTGCATTTACTTTATATATGGTTTCATCGTCTCAGATATTCTTTCGTTGAATTAGATACCTCCGTTTCGTATTTAAGTAATCTGTTCTCGTCATTTGTTGCATTTAGGGATTTCTATTGGTGTTGTTTACGTACATCACGCATAAGTGGGGCTTCAGATATTTTTAATATAATTCTAAGAAATCCTTTTCAAATATTCAGCGTAACTAATGGACGAAATTGAACTTGAAAGGCATCATAATGAAACTTTAATATGAAATTTTAAGGGACTGCATTGTTGTAATCACCAGTCTGCCTCATTTTTTTAATCTATTTATTTTGAACTTGCAACACAAAACGCATTGAGTATGCAAGTGCATCCGCATTTATGTATGGAGGCCGCAGCACGAGTTTCATTCTATAGTTGCTGGATTTGGGGGTTATACTGTTTAAAGGAAAATTCCAAACATATAAGGTAATATCTATTACAATAGCAATATATAGGTTGTAAAAGAACCTTGAAACAATTGAGACGTGCATGTGTTGGGACAAGCAAGGAAACAGAATGAATTGGCCTTTATAATACATTTATTTGACAATACAAAAATTTCTTTTAAAGTGAAATGAATAATGGAATAAAGTTCCCCTTCATATTATCATTTCATACATGAGGAATCAGAAACAGAGACAAACTATTTGGTCAAAGTAATTATTTCTAGGATCTATTGGGAGGCACTTACTGCTGTTGTGTCTCCCAATAGACTACTGTTGAAGAATACAGCGATGAATGACTTCGTTGACAGGGGCCCATATCAAGTCATATTCAGCATCATCATGTCGGATTCCAGGAACTTCCGCTACACTCCAAGACAGTTCAATCGGCACTCTATATCGTCCGAGCTCTGGGGAACAGCAAGCGCAAACTGTCGACCTTCTCTCATTTTTTTTTTTTTTTTTTGGAGGGGCTGTTGTCCGTTTACCGAGGACATTTTGTCCCACCCCTTTTTCTCTCATTGGACAGTGGGCTGCTTTTCTCTTAGCAGTTCCTGCCCCCATTGGTCCCTTATTTTACTGCTCCTGTTCGCAATCTACCAATCTATCAATCACAATCTATCAAGTACCTCCCTACCATAATTTTCGTCTGAAATACAACATTGACCATTATCTGAAAGTTTTATTGTGGACCATAAAATAACGTCACCATCAAAAGACTATAAATATCTTGCAATATTTATAGTCTTTTGATCGCTATAAATGGCCACCCAGACAGCATTTTTTTTAAGCCACCTTAGTGTTCAAGTCTTTATTTTTTTGCCTCTGAAGTTGATATAAGAGTTTTATTCTTGACCGTCTTTCGACCACACACCGCGGTGAATTATAACATTCAGTCAGCGCTTCTACACAATGTCCTTTTCAAAAGAATCAAAATAATTTCATGTTTTTTGCATTACCTGCGTGAATCCTGTAAATAAGAAATTACAAAATTCTTAAAATTCACAAAAAAATTAAGAATAGCAAATAATTTTAAGGTAATGGGGTTCTTCGTCAGTCTGAGTAACATTAGTAATTGTCTCTGTGGACAATTCTCAAACGCAAAAGTTATTTATTAAATTCTTTGGTTTAAATAAGGGAAATAAGGAATTTTCCAAAGGAGCTTCATAGGAGTCGGTGGCGAAAGATGAGACCACAAAGGGTCTTTTTGTCAGAAGCGCAGGAAGTGAAATTTATTTGTAGGAGTTCCCACAAGGAAAACACAATCTGAAAAATTTAAACCCCCTGATTATTAAATACTCAGAATTTGGACACAAATTTTCTGACTCAAAATATTAGTCACCATACTTTCTTGGTGCCTGAATAAGATTTTATAGGTAACTTTGCTAGCTATACTAATTCTTCCCACTTGAATCTGGTATGTATATGAATTCCTCAATCGATGATTTGTCTCCTTTATTTATATCAGCTTCTTGGAAAAATATTTTTTCTTAAATACACCTCTTAATATCCCATTTTCCTGCTTTCTTGCAATCATTTTATCACATTGTTTTAACTCGTAATTGCACTTCATAATAGCGACCTCTCCGCAGCTCTCTTAAAAGAGACCATCTTATTTCTTGAAAATTCTTTTACTAGCTGAATGGTGAGAAGAAATCAGGTTACGGTGAATAAGGAAATGAGACAAACGGGCCAAGACAAGTTCTTGACAAATCTCGCTTTTCTTTTTTGTAGAAAAGGGGATGAATGATAAAATGAGGCAATGAGTTAATTCAAAAGCTTATTATCAAGAACGAGCTATTGGACGACCAGAGGATGACTAGACAGGAACTATAGTTGTGATAACAATGAGTGTTGTAAAGAAATGCATTGTCAGAGTCCTACTTGGCTAGGTTTTGAGTGAACATCCCCAGGGGTGACATCTAGTGGAATCGTACCTCCTCCCACCCTCTCTGACTTCATAGAAGGTCTTTCCGGTCTACGGATTTAACATACCCGTATCCGGCCTAGACATGAAGGTATTTAAATGACGCTTTTCGGTATTCGAACCGGGCACCCTCGGCGCCGAATGTCGACTAGGCTATCTCAGTCCCCTTGTGAAAGGAAAATTACTATAAATGATGTGTAACCGATAGCAGGGTGGGGTCCAGCAATAGTTACACAGAAAAATTACTCTTTCCTCTTGCAAATGACTACTAGTAAATTGAATCTATATGCGTTTCCGAAATCTTGACGAATTTTTCACTGTGATCACACGAAAACAATGAGTTCACTACGCAAACAACTATTCAAATCGTTCAAAATGTCATTTCTTAATATTTTAATAACAAAGTAAACCTGAACATGATGAAGTAAAAGAAAATAGTACAGTTTCATGATACTTGTAATTGGGCCTAAAAACCGCATGTGTTAATAAATGATACATAGTCTTCAAAAGTAATATGAGAAAAGTGGTTCTGTCCTCATTAATCAAATTACCCTAAAAATTCTAAACAATAAAAGGGATTTGGAAATACATGTTTAGGCATACTTTTTATAAATCAAAGATATAGTGGAAACCATTTCTGATACAGATTCCATTTCCCATGAATAAACAAGTATTTTATCGAAATTTCACCTAGCCCGAAGGAAGGTATGATGTCATTAGTGCGACTAAGGCCTAATTAACTTTCTGAGTAACTATCGCAGGAGGAGAAAAAGTTTCTTTCATTTGCATTAAAAATGGATCTCGGGATTTATTCCATTGATGAGATGTTAGCAATGAATGCCTGGTAACGCTTCTTATGGATGGATGGCAAATGCGTTTTGGAAAGAGAATGCGATATTTTGCTATTTCCTGCAACAATTTGTTCATTTCGAAAGAAACAAATATACGAACGTATCTGTGTACTGCATTACCATTTTTTCTATTGTGGAGTACACTTATGCTCGATACTTTATGCTCATAGGGAAGTTAACTGAGGTGATTGTTCAAAAATTTTGATAAAATGTATGTGGAGCAGATTTTTCTGTATTTTTAGTCTCTTGAACAAACAAGGAAAAAACAGGAAAGGTTTCTTTTAATAACAAAAACTGTGCAACAACATTTCTCTTAGTACATACGCGTGTGCAAGTGAGTAATGCTATTTCCTCTACAATAGGGAAAATTTATGAATGGTTGGAGACCTAAATAGATAACGATTCTAAACACACCTGTTATTAGCAAAAACTTAACCTTAATGCTTACAAACACACACATGCATACAAATCTCTCTCTCTCTCTCTCTCTCTCTCTCTTTATATATATATATATATATATATATATATATATATATATATATATATATATATATATATATATATATATACACACTTGTATAAACTCAGTGAAACTTCTCTATGGTGGCCACCAATGCTTCCAAAAAACGAGGCCGTTTTGAGAGGTGGCCGGCCCCAGAAGTTTCACTGTATATATATATATATATATATATATATATATATATATATATATATATATATATATATATATACCAGGTGGCCATAATTAAACTGACAGTGCTCAGAGTGTTCTGTAGCGCGATCTATTTGCGAGAATGACGCCACATTTTGTAAGAAGATTAAACAAGACGGGGGACGAAGGATTCCGCGAAAAAATAAATTAGTTCCAAAAGTCACCTCTATGGGAATATTTGGCGCTGTGTAATAGAAAATAGAGTGTTAACAAATGCAAATTAATACGGAAATTACCTTTTATTTTGCATTCAAATGAGGTTCAATGTGGCTGCCGAATTTGTCATCCCAAATTCGGCAGTTCTGGGTATTCACAGTTCCATGCAGGTAAAAGTGGGCCTCGTCTCCCCATAAGATTTTCCACGGCCAAGCATCATCCACCTCCATTCTGGCAAGAAAGGTGAGAGCAAAAGTCAATCGCTTGTCATGGTCGGGGTACAGTAACTCCTGTACACGGCTGATCTTGTACGGATAGAAGTTGATAATCTTTCATAAGATTTTCCATACCGTACTGTAAGGCATATCCATATTCCAAGCTAATCCACGGGCGCTAGAGGTGGCAGCAATATTGTCTGGTCCTCTGTCGACAATCGCCGTGACAACTGCTTTGATTGTATCCTGTGGTACAGGTTTTCGTCCTCTGCCTGACTGAACCTTCAGAGAACCTGTTTTCTCAAACGTCGCAACGATTGCTTTTAGCCCATTAACTGACACAGAACCGTTACCTTTACGCATTTTTTTGTGCGTTCTAAAAGCACGAAGAGCGGCTGACGCGTTGCACTGGTTAAGGTAAAAGAATTTGACCAGTAACGCACGCTCGACTAAAGAAGGAGACATTGCACATAAACTTTCAATCCGATTGATTCGAAACGTAACACATTGCCTTTTAAAACCCAAGCAGCTGGCACTGTGCCAATGGATGTAACGTGAAATTTGAATAAAGAACTTCTTCTTCTGCTCAGCGTACGTGATATTGCAGATCACGAGACTTTATCGGTGTTTATGTAGATTTTACGCTTTTTTAAAAGTGTTGCTATATTGCACTTGAACTAAATAAGAAAATGTGCATAATAAAAGGTAATTTTATTCCGTATTAATTTGCATTTGTTAACACTCTATTTTCTATTACACAGCGCCAAATATTCCCCTAGCGGTGACTTTTGGAACTAATTTATTTTTTCGCGGAATCCTTCGTCCCCCGTCTTGTTTAATCTTCCTACAAAATGTGGCGTCATTCTCGCAAATAGATCGCGCTACAGAACACTGTGAGCACTGTCAGTTTAATTATGGCCACCCGGTATATATATATATATATATGTGTGTGTGTGTGTGTGTGTGTGACGAATTCCCTCCCCAGTGCTCGAGAATCGCCCTACCCCACTCCTGGAAGAGCTGAGATGCCGAGATGCCGGAGAGGACAATGAACCCCGATTTGGCCAACCCCTTTTCTAAGCGAGGATATTCTTTTCGGGGGAAAGGACTGTTCGCTGGCTGTTACGATATAGACGGACTCGGAGACGGGCTCCCGACGACATAGGAGTCAGACGCTTAAAGACGACCTGTGGACGATATAATATTTTAACCATCCTTTAAATAAATATACATTTGTTATTGTTAGATACCTCGAGTGGTTACTGCTTTAATGAGTGCAAATACTCCTTCACACGAAGGTATCCCACATTTTTGGGCGCTTGGCCCGAGATATTTGAGAAAGGAATTTAAGTGAGTTAGGTGAATACAGTAGTGATAACGAGACGCCAAGCTTCGCTTTGTTGTGGAGCTAGGACGAAGCAGTGGAAGTGAAAAAGACTGTTGTGACGGGATATTACTACGCTCGTGAAAGTGAATTATTCTTATGCGATGCCGGCATTAAAGGTGAGCGTATCTTTATAATTAGATATGGAAAAACTGGAAGACTGTCCGCAGATTTCGAAAAATTTGAAGTCGTTTCCATTCAGAGACATTAAACTTGTTTATCGTATAATATTTGAAGATGAAGACTGAAAGTGGCCAATGATTACTACACTCCCGAGGATATGATGCAGTTCAAAAAAAGAAAGAAGAAAAGGAAGATTCGAAAACTCTTCTTTTGAAGCCAGACGATTTGCTTACAGAAGTGTTGGATGATGGAAAAGATTTGCGATCACGGAAAGGAAGAAGAATTAGGGAAGTTGATGAACCAACGTTTACATGTGATGCTCTTGAAATGAAAGTTGTTGAGAAGCCTTATTTGTCCACTGTTATTGATGTAGAAAAAGGTGGAAAAGAACTGTACAGTACTTTAAACAAAGCAAAAAAAGTTGAAAGAGAGGAAAATTGTGAGCACTAATCTAGAAAAGTTTACTGAAATTCTTAATAAAACTAATGTTGCTGAAAATGACGCTGCTGTTGATTCTAAGGGAATCAATATAGAACTGAATTACGTTGCTGACATCTGTAGAATACTCTGTGAAGTTCCTACTTTTGGTATGTCTGACAACAGAGACGAACAGGCAGATAAGATGACGGATTTAGAAAGAGAGCTTTTAGAAGAAAAAAAGAATGAGGAATTAAAAGCTCAGAATCGTGAAGCTTGGAATGAAGCTGACATTGATGAAAGACTAGCTGAAATATCTGTGAGAGAAAATGAACCTATTTTAGAGGAAGAACCAGATATTAATTTTGGTATTGCTGGAGCTCTCAAGTTAGCTAATAAAAAGGGAAATTTAGACAAAGAATCTAAAAATTTGCCCAGTGCCCCAACAACTAGCCAGTTGAAATCACAGTCATACACAATAAAAGAGAAGTTTTATAAAGATGATAAAGTTCGAAAGAGATATAGATATACGGGCCCTATACAAGAATTCCATGACAAGGACTCTATCAGATTGCAAAGACGAAGCCGAACGATCGTTACGACCTAGAAAAGATTGGCTGTCATGAAAGGCCAATTAAGACCAGTTCGGCCGCTGATCACATAAAACCATGGTCTAATGATCTGTAAATAATTTTAATGCAAAATACTGTTGTTTTCTTTTCTCTTTTTTTTAAGATTTATTTTACATCTAACAACGGAAGGCTCCGCGAGGTCGCTTCGGTGTCATGATTTCCGATGTGAGACGAATTCCCTCCCCAGTGCTCGAGAATCGCCCTACCCCACTCCTGCAAGAGCTGAGATGCCGAGATGCCGGAGAGCGCAATGAAACCCGATTTGAACAATGAACCGATCTCCTCCTTTTTCTAAGAGAGGAGATTCTTTTCAGGGGAAAGGACTGTTCGCTGGCTGTTACGTTATATACAGACTCAGAGACGGGCTCCCGACGACATAGGAGTCAAACGCTTAAAGACGACCTGTAGACGATATAATATTTTAACCATCTTATAAATAAATATACATTTGTTATTGTTAGATACCTCGAGTGGTTACTGCTTTAATGAATGCAAATACTCCTTCACACGAAGGTATCCCACATTTTTGGGCGCTTGGCCCGAGATATTTGAGAAAGGAATTTAAGTGAGTTAGGTGGATACAGAAGTGATAACAAGACGCTAAGCTTCGCTTTGTTGTGGAGCTAAGACGAAGCAATGGAAGTGAAAAAGACTGTTGTGACGGGATATTACTACTCTCGTGAAAGTGAATTATTCTTCTACGATGCCGGAATTAAAGGTGAGCGTATCTTTATAATTAAATATGGAAAAACTGAATTAATGAGCGCAAATACTCCTTCACACGAAAGACATACCACATACACATATATATATATACACTGCTGGCCACCCAAATTGCAACACCAAGAAAGACAAGAGATATCACAACAAAATTTATTTTGTAGATAACATGTTGACCAAGTATCAAATGCTTAAATTTATAGACTTCAGTGAAGTGTGGTTCCTGCCAAAATCAGTAGCCAGAGTAGCCGCCATTGTTGGAGATCACAGCTGCCACACGCCTCGGCATTGATTCAAAGAGACTTTGGATGAGTTCTTGGGGTACATCAGACCAAGCAGGTTCCACACGTTGCCAAAGTTGATCTGCTGTGGCAGCTGGGGATGGAATCTGGGTCAATCGTAGAGCAACCATGGACCACATGTTTTCTATCGGCGAAAGATCCGGAGAGCGAGGCGGCCAGGGAAGCAATTCAATCTGGCGATTGACGAAGAACCGTTGGACAATGCGTGCCACGTGTGGTCGCGCATTATCCTGTTGAAATATGGCTGTGGGAAAGCCCTGAATGTAAGGAAGGACAACTGGCTCCAACACCTCGGAGATGTAGCGCTGGCTGTTTAAAGTACCGGCAATGCGTACTAGAGGTGTGCGAGAGTGATATCCAATACCGCCCCATACCATAATACCCGGTGCAGGACCAGTGTGGCGATGCATAACGCAGCTGTTCTGCATCATCTCTTCACGGTGTCTCCAGACTCGAACGCGACCATCGTGGTGTTGCAGACAGAAGCGTGACTCGTCAGTAAAGACAATTTCATTCCATTCTGCCGTCCACATCCTTCTGTCATCACACCATTGGCGGCGAAGACGTCTGTGGTTCTGCGTCAAGGGTAAACAAAACAATGGACGTCTTGCGGACAGACCAATCTGCTATAAACGGCGTCTCGTACGCGCAGACACTGGATGATGCGTTACAGACTGCATGTGCTGTGCTATGGTTCGTGATGTGACTGAGCGATCCGTCACTGCCATACGCACAATTTGCCTGTCATCACGTGAAGTGGTGCGCTGAGGTGGATGCGATCGAATGCGCCGGTCCGTCGTACCCTCCTGCGTCCAAGGATCACATATCCGCATTACAGTTGTTTGGTTTCGTCCAACACGACTACCGATTTCCCTGAAAGATAATCCACAATCTCGGTAGGCCACTATCCTTCCTCTGTCGAACTCGGATACTTGATCAAAAGATGATCGCTGTTTTCGACGAGGCATAATTGATCGTTTTTTGAAAAAACCACAAGAAAAACACAATTGCCGAACTTGAAATCGTCGAAATCTCCAAGCCTTAAATAGCGCTTTGAAGTGGCACCATAGGCGCGCGTGATGTGCGTCTGCGTTGAAATTCTAATCATTTGCATATCTCACCTCCGCTAATGCATGTTGTAAATTTCATGTTATTTGCATGTTTCCTTCAGGGTGTTGCATTTACAGTCGCCAGCAGTGTATATATATATATATATATATATATACAGTGGAATTTCGAACTATCGTTTTTCATGGGACCGGCTGAACTGAATGATAAATAAGGGAAAACAATAGATCCGGGAACAAAACAAAGCAATATGTTCGTTGGGACTGGGTGAAATAAACGACACATACGGGAAAACGATGATATATATATATATATATATATATACACTGAAGTGCCACTGAATTAGGGATAGCAAAGCCTATGCAAATTGTGTAGCGCTGCGCATCATGTATGCGCAAGTGAGGGCGCTGTGGTAACGGCATATATAGCGCGTACTGTGGTTGTTCTGAATTTGTTGTTGGATTTGCCAGTATGGGTAAACTGCCTGATTTAGACGCCTTCGATCGCGGACAAAGCGTAGGTGTGCGACGCATGGGCCATTCAATTTCCGAAATTTTCAGAGAGCTAGGATTTTCAAGGTCGACAGTGTAAAGAGTATACCAAGAATACATGGATGTTGGAAAAAAAACTAGCGATCGGGCAAACTGCAAAGGAAAATTAGCCTTGGCAGTGCGTGGTGAGAGACGGCTCAGGTGTATTGTACGTAGCCAGCGAAGCCAAACATTAGCTCACATTACCACCCAGTTTAATGACGGTGCCAGTCGTACAGTCAGTAAACGGACTGTGCAACGCTCGCTTCACCGTTTGGGTTTCGGGAGCCGTCGACCTACGAGAGTACCATTGCTCTATAGTCACCATCGGGCTGCACGTCTTGCCTGGGCAAGAGAGCACAGAGACTGGAGTGTAGAGGACTGGAAACGAGTAGCATGGAGTGATGAATCTCCATTCCGATTACTTACGGTGTTTTTTTGTGGCACAGTTTAGGATCTTTGGTGCGTGTACCAACCTCTCTCAATGCAATTCGGTAAATAGAGTTGCTGGGTGATCACCTCCATCCGTTTATGCTGTTCTTTTATCCGCACGGTAATTGAGTTTTCCAGCAAGACAACTGTACCTCTTACAAGTCCCGGTTGGCTACTGACTGGTTGGATGAGCATTCCTCTGACTTCTCTGTCATAAATTGGCCACCTAGAAGCGTTAACGAACTGCAGCAAACCATAAATTCAACGTATCAAAGAAGTATTAATACCACCCCTTTCGAACTACTTTTCGGCACTAAGATTAACTCAAAATCAACAGATAAATTAAAAGAAACGCTAGAAGCTGAATTTCAAGCTAATTTTGAAAATCATCGCGAAGACTTAAGAGAGGCTAAAAAACGAATTTTTGAAGTCCAGGAACAAAACAAAAGAGCATACGATTTACGCAGAGGAACTCCTCAGAAATATAAAATAGGAGATTTAGTTGCAATTAAACGTACTCAATTCGGATCTCATCTCAAGTTAAAACCAAAGTATCAGGACCATATAGCATTATAAAAGTGAAAGGCAACGATTCCTATGAAGTATCTAAAGAAGGCGACCACGAAGATCCGAATACAACAACCACGTGAACTGAATTTCTTAAAAGATGGAGCTTAACCCCAAATTGACGATACTTTTTATAACTGACTAAGGACCGATTGAGACTTTTCCCGATTTATGACTTTGCTTTTAACCAATTATGACTGTGTTTGTGTCTGTCTGATAGATTTGACGAATAAATTTGATAGATAAGACGATAAGACGAATGGATTTTGAAGACGGGAAAGGAAGACGACGAAAGACGAAGAATTTGACGCTGATTCAAGACGAAAAACACGACGATAATTCAAGACGATGAACGACGCTAAAAAAAAAAAATTGTAATTGTTGTAAGAACAAACTGCAGCTGTTTTTTTCTTTTATTTTTAGATATTTCCCAACAGACGATCTGTCCAGGAATGTGAGGTCACATTTTCCCTAGGATGGCCGATCTGTAGACTGGAATTGGCCATTACATCTCACCCCCCCCCCGATATGCAGAATGGAACTGGCCCTCCAGAAGCGACTTCTACCGACAACGACGATTATAGAGATGTAGCTGTTCTTCGCTGTAAGCGGACGCGATTTCTTAAACGACGATAACTTTTATTTAGTATGTGTAACCGTATCAATTGTTTGTGTTTCGTAATTAAATGTCATTATATGTCAGCTGCATCATTCTTCTCTTCTACTCCCCAATGACCATTCTGACAGCCCATATATATATATATATATATATATATATATATATATATATACTAGCTGAAAACCCGCACTTCGCTACGGAGTACATTCAAATTAAATACAACGGTCAATGTATGCAATTAAAGCCAAAAAAAAATAAATATATATATATTTATAATAAATACGACGATCAATGTATACAATTGATGTAATATATATATATATATATATATCTTTATATATTTATATATTTAATCATGGTCTGGGGTGTTTTTTCGTGGCACAGTTTGGGATCTTTGATGCGTGTACCAACCTCTCTGAATGCAATTCGGTACGTAGAGTTGCTGGGTGATCACCTCCATCCGTTTATGCTGTTCTGTTATCCGCACGGTAATGGAGTTTTCCAGCAAGACAACTGTACCTCTCACAAGTCCCGGTTGGCTACTGGCTGGTTGAATGAGCATTCCTCTGACTTCTCTGCCATGAATTGGCCACCTAGAAGCCCAGACTTAAATCCTATTGAGCATCTTTGGGATGTTTTGGAACAAGGCGTGAAAGGCCATCACACAGCCCCAAAGAACCTTACTGAATTATGGACAGCTTTAGCCAATATTTGGCAAGCCATTCCCGTGGAACGTTTCCAGAAACTTGTTGAATCTATGCCTCGTCGTGTGGCAGCCGTTATCACGGCCAGAGGAGGCCCAACTCGTTACTAGGTAGGTACCCCTAATTCAGTGGCACTTCAGTGTATATAGATATACACACACACATATATATATATACAGGGTGTCCCAAAATGATTTGGACAAATTTTAAGGGGAGTTAGGACATGCCAAAAGGATTCAAAATTGCATAGCAACTCATGGTCGCAAACGTCATGGGAAAGTGGTATCAGAGGTACAAGAAATGACGGAATACAGGACAGAGATTATCAGGAATATTTATTGCTTATAAATATTACATATGCTGTGGTAGATGACACCGTTTCAAAAGGTTACAAAAGATGCTCAAAGATTTCCCAATTATAATTGGGGTAATTACAAGAGATGCAAGCGTTATAGCGGCGGACCATGGATTGGCGGACACGTTCGAAAACACATGGATTTGCTTGGATATCTGCAGCAGTGCAAACAATTCTTGCAACTAGATCCATTTCAGACTCTATAGCTGTTTCATACACAGCACCTTTAAGTGCATAAGAAAAAAATCCAGGCTGCTCAAATTTGGAGAGCGTTAGGGCCAGGCAACCAGGTCCAAGCAAATCCAGGTGTTTTCGAACGTGTCCGCCAATCGATGATCCGTCGCTGCAACGCTTGCATCTCTTGTAATTGTGGAAACTTTGAGCGTCTTTTTGTAACCTTTTGAAATGGCATCATCTACCACAGCATATGTAATATTTATGAGCAATAAATATTCCTGATAATCTCTGTATTGCATTCCTTCATTTCTTGTGCCTCTGATACCACTTTCCCGTGACGTTTGCGACCATGGACTGCTCTGCAATTTTGAATCCATTTGGCATGCCCTACCTCCTCTTAAAGTTTGTCCCAATCATTATGGGACACCCTGTATATATATATATATATATATATATATATATATATATATATATATATATATATATATATATATATATATATATATAATAAAAACGCCCCCACAAGTTATGAATGCTAATCCATTAACGCTCTACTTTTAATATTGTCATTTGTTTTAACATATCTTTCAAATTTTAGGTTAACCTAATGATTACGAATTATAACTATTTTTCAAATTTCATCCGCTAATCAAAATCAATTGCTTTACTTCAGTTCCCATTGTAAAAGTAAGATGAAAAAAAAAAGAGTTTGCAAGCAAAGATCAAGTTGCAATAGTCCAGGTCTTGATGCATCAAAAGAAAAACGAAATTTGCAGAAAGATGCAATTATGTTAGCTGCAAAACAATTTAAGTGCAATAGAATGACCATATCAAGAATTTGGAAAAGTGCATCTGAAAATAATTGTCAAGGTGAATCTTATGCTGATGTTGATTATTTGAAAAAAAAAACTGTGAACGTAAATGCAAACATAAAATAATTGAAAAACTTAAACATATTCTTCTTAGCTTCACGGCCAAGGGATCGTACCTAGAAGTTTAAAATGCAGAAACGCAGTTATTGAAAAATCCAGAAACTGTCTAACACTCAAAATAAAAATTAGGAGTAATATTTTAATTTATTGTTTAATTTAACCTAGTTTTTTTATATTAAATGTTGCGTTCTATATTTATTTTCTTTTGTTTCTATTATTACAGGACGAGTTAAATTCCTCAACTGCTACTATTATTACGAGACAGAGGGAGTATAACAGAATACGGTATCAACAATGTAAATGAATATGTTATTAATAACGGTATGAACATTAAAGTTGTGCATAACAATTAAACATATGCTATTGAGAGCATATTTTATGAACAATATGAGCATATTTTATGAACAGTATATGTCATTCAATTATATTATTAACAGCAGTTTTCTTTATTACCTAGAACATTCATTACCGGCTTTTTATTACGGGGTAAGTTTTGTATATTAAATATATATGTTGTTAACAAAGTTATAAAAATTAAACACAGGGTGGTCCAAAATTATTGAGCGCATTTTACTTTTGAAAAAAAAAAGGAACAAAATCAGGTACGTACATGTTTATTGTCTTCTTTGAAAGACAACTTAAAACAGTTTTACACAACAAAATGAGTTACAACGGATTTGCTTTCATGGAACCACAAAACGCACTTGCTTTTTACTGTACGGTAGCCATTTGCAGACTGACGCAATTAGTAAATTTTTCTTGCGAAATGCTGTCGCGCCATCTACTGGCTCACGTGGAAGTTATTTAAGATTTTGTGTAAAACTGTTTTAAATTGTCTTTCCAAGAAAACAATAAACATTATTGAGCGCGTACCTCATTTTGTTCCGCAATACGTACCTCATTTTGTTCTTTTTTTGTATTCAAACGTGAAATGCACTGAATAATTTAGGACCACCCTGTATATTGTATTTATAGTGCACTATATGAAAAGTATAGCTGTAACATTTTTTTTTCAGAATATGATTTTGGAAATTTCTCACAATTTTTTTTTTCATGAAAATAAAATGTTAAAAGTATACCAATACATTTTATTCACAATATACTAATTTGCAAGTCCAAAAGTTCATTTACATTAGAACAGAATAAACATAAAATACATAATAACATTAAAGTATGTATAATATAATACTTGTTTCGCACATTTTATTGAGATAACATTGAATATAATTTTATGAAATATGAATAACCTCTTGTAAGAATTTCTTTCGGCAAATAACTTGTTATTTTTGGTGACAAAATATCTTATTGTGCTATTCACGAAATAATCTCCATCTGATTCCGTTGACTAGATGAATATGCGAGGTATAGCTTTCAAACACTCCTCTAATATACTGATCTACCATTTCTTTCCGGTAAAATATCGTATTTCCCATTTTCCAGCGAAACGCTGCACAAGGAATATATATATAATAATCTACATTTATATATACAGGAAAAGCTAACAAATATTACTTGAACAAATATTACAATACTTTGTTGCCATAAAGTAAAAATATTTTTAAATACACTGAGTCATTAATTCAATAATAATTCCATTCAGGAATATTGAAATTTGCAGCTCCTTGTAGGAATCAACATTTTAAATATTTAATTTTAAGCATAAGTGACTCCCCTGCGAATAATTCAGAGTATTTCAAACCCGTCGTTGGACGCTACTAACAATGGATAATTTCTCAAGATAGTGATGATATATGACCGGCATTTCGAAAATGCGGTATTTCTTCACTACCGATTTCGCAACGTGGCGTACAAACTTCGGATCAGTTTAAGTTCCTCTAATGAGGAAAATTCGGGATTATAAATTTATGATTTCGCGATTGGTTGTAGATTTCAGCTTACTATTTCTTAGTTTAAAAGCGTTTCGGAGCAAATCTAAGACGGATGCTTTGCGGATTTGATTCGTTTAGCTTGGTTGCGAAACGCTTCGATTGGTCAGTTTCTAAACTCCTGTTTTGGGAGAAAGGTCTTGTGAAAGATTTTAATATCTTGATGCAGTTGGTTAAACAAAACTTTTTCAATTAGTGCTATATCATTTATCAGCCAACAAATACATCTCGATTCTTCATGCTTAAACTCTATTGAAATATTGTGATTAAAAATTCAGAAAATATAGATTGTGTGGGCAATAGTCGCACAAAATATAAAGCAATTTATCATCAGTATAATGATAAAACTTGTCTACAACTCTCTGCAGATGATGAATAAAAGCTAAACAAATTTAAATAAGGTCTCTGTATATAGAGATCATTATAGATCTAATAAATACTTAAACAGCTTGAAATTTCGGCCTATAAAATTTAAAATTCAAAATCTAAATCCTGTTTGGGTTTAAGAAATATTTATTGATCCAAAAGGTATGAAAATTATTCATCATCAGGGTTTATAATACTTTTAGTTCCTAAACTTTGAACCATTTTAAATGGAAACACGTAATAGTTATTTTGCTTCCGGGAAAATAGCTTCAAATTTTATGCTGTAAATGTAAAATCTAGAAGACAGTTTAGTTAAAGTAAAGCACAGGAGCGCTGTTCAAAATCACTTTGAAAGATCTTGCAAGAAATTTCATATATATTATTTTAGAGATGGAAAATCGTTAAAAATTTCATTTCGAAATAAATTGTCTTAAATTATTGATGTTTAGAGGAGAACTTATGTGTATCGCAGAAAAAATATGTTTTAAGCGATGCAGTCATAGAAGAAACATGCGGTTCCGGTAATTTGGTTCTTAAAGCTCTATACAGTGTTTTAAGTCACAAAAATAAAAGTGACATTAATTAAAAATTTGTAATTAATAAATTTAATTACTTTCCTTCATGTAATCTTTCCATAAAGTTTTGCACTGTCACACATGGCTTTTTTTCAGATGCATAGAGTGGCGTATACTTTATTCACACTGTCATAGGCCCTCTGGCAATGGACTCCATTTTCGAAAGCACTGTTGACATTACCCGTGATTGTTTTGACATATAACGTGGTCATTGCGTTGAGCTCTCTCGTTGGTTAAATTTTTGTCGCTGACTATATATATATATATATATATACAGTTGCTCCCAAAAGTGTTCGTACACTTACGAATTTCAATGAAATAGGGGTCTATCCATTAATTAAAATGAATATTTCAGAATGGGTATTTAATAGTAAGATCTATAATCTATTCTTAACAAAACTACATGAAATATTTTGAAAACATAATAAAACTTTATTTTTAAGAAACCAATAATCAAAAAGTAATTCAAAAACTTTATCTCACAAAAGTCATCGTACACTGAAATATTTTCGGATAAATTCATAATCAAAATTATCCTCTGGCGCTTTATTTTTATTTTTAAATTGTGGTGGCATTTAAAATATCGTTTGGCTTTAATTTTTGTTTGCCTACTCCGTAATTTTATATTTATTATTTAAAAATGGCTCGTAGTCGTAAAGAAACAACAAACAGCATTCGAAAATTGATTATTTTTCATCATAGTAGTGGTAAATCAGTTCGGAATATTGCTAAATTACTTAATTTATCCCATTCTACTGTGCAGTATGTGAAAAAACGTTTTAAAGAAGAAAATTGGATCGAAAACAAGGTAAGAAAAGGCCGTCCGGCAAATTTAACAAAGCGTGTTCAGAGATTTATAATTAGAAGATTTGTGAAAAATTCACGTTTGAGTGCTGTAAAAGTTTCTGCAGAATTCAATGAAACATTTTCTACTTCAATTTCACCTGAAATATTTTGACGAGTTCTCAGAACAGCTGGAGTACTTGGGCTTTCTGCCCATAGAAAATTTTTTGTGATTGAGAAAAACAGAAAGTTTTGGCTTCCCTTCGCACTATCAATGATAAATAAGCCCCAAACCTATTGGAATAATGTCTTATTTGCCGATGAACATTTTTGGTGCTGATGGGCGTTTAATCGTATGGAGAAGAAAAAAATGAGGAACTTAATCCCAAGAACTTAGTAGGAACAGTTAAGCATACCGGTAGAGATATCCTTGTGTGGGGGTGCATGTCAGCATCAGGACTAGGAAATTTGGTATTTATTGATGGCATAATGAATCCTACTGCTTTTATAAATATTTTTAGAGACAATTTAAAATTATTAGCTCAAAATTTGGGTATTGGAAAATTTTGGGTATTTGTTTTCTATCAAGATAACGATCCTAAGCACGCGGCTCTCAACGTTCGCCTCTGGTGTCTCTATAATTGTCCACAAGTTTTGAAAACACCACCTCAATCGCCGGATTTAAACCCAAGAGAACTGGAGAGAACTGGAGATTCAAGTCCGAAAATACGACATTCACACGAAAAGCGAACTAAAAACAATTATGATGGAAGAATGGATGAACATTGATGCAAAAATTACAAAAGAACTAAATCAATCTTTTCCCAGATGTTTAAAAGGTGTTGTGGATGCTAAAGGATATCCTACTAAATATTAATTTAACGAAAAATTAGAATATTTACTAATATGTAGAGATTTTTTACAAGTGTACGATGACTTTTGTGAGATAAAGTTTTTGTTACTTTTGGATTATTGGTTTCTTAAAAATAAAGTTTTACTATGTTTTCAAAATATTTCATGTAGTTTTGTTAAGAATAGATTATAGATCTTATTATTAAATACCCATTCTGAAATATTCATTTTAATCAATGAATAGACCCCTATTTAATTGAAAATCGTAAGTGTACGAACACTTTTAGGAGCCACTGTATATATATATATAGTGGAATCAAATCTATCGTATTTCAAGGGACCGACTGAACTGAGCGATCAATGCGGTAAAACGACAGATGCGGGAAGAAAACAAAGCAATATGATCGTCGGGACTAGGTGAAATGAACGGCACATACGGAAAAGCGATGATTCGGAGAACGATCGACCGAGATTCCACTGTATATATATATATATATATATATATATATATTCTGTACGTGTGCGTGCGTGTGTGTGTTAAAGCATTTAGGTTATGTTGTAAATAAAAGGAATTGATATTTGACTTCTGATCATGTCCAATATAAGGGAAAAAAATAAAATTGCTTAGGATAGGTTTCTTCAGTTGTATGATTTGATAAAAATTTGAAGACTACTTTCATTGGATTAACGTAAGCGTACAAGGCATAACCTTATTGGAAAAGCCATAGAAAGAATTTAATATACCAAGCATATATCAGTTACTCTCCAATATATTAAATAGTAATCAGGACCATCTAAGACTCGATAGGTAGGACATAGAATACTCTGGTCTTGTCGCCCATCCTAATGGAGTTGCCTCGTTCTGTCTTCACGGTAAATTTTAGACTTGCGACAGGTCATGACAGATGTGACATTTTGCGTCACTTGGGTCCACCGCAAGAAGTCACTTTTCCTTGATTTGAAACCTATAAGCATTAATCTATTTGTTCAGTGCTAAGTATTTTCTTAATAAATCCTAACTCGCATGTGAAGGAGAGGGTTCCCTTCTGTATTCCAATAATTCCAAGAAATCCATTGCAAGAAATTACCTCTCCGAGATCTGAATCCTCTAACCATTACTCTATTTTCAGAGCCAAATATTTTCTTAGTAAATTCTAACTCGCATATAAAGAGGAGGATTCGCTTCTGCATTCCAATAAATCCAGATTTTGGAAAATATCTTGACCGTAAAGATACATCAGTATGAAATATATATACGACAAAAGGAATCACCTTTTTTTTCCCCTCTCTACCATCCTCTATCTTCCAGATAGAGAAAAAAAAACGAGCGGGATTACACTTCCTTCTGAGCCGAGAGTTGCTTTACAATAGGAAAAGAAAGAGGAAAAAGTTTGCGAATATCTACTATCTGCCGCTGCTGGCTCGTATCGTCGTCTTGTGTGTTTGTTCCCGCAAGAAGAAACCTTACACAGAGATATCGGCGAATGGACATAAGTGTATTTGTGCTCAGGATTTCGAATAACATGCAGTTTTGGCGCGTGTCCGTCTTCGGAAAAGAATTTAAAGCCAAATTATTTTTTGCCCCTTTCGAATATTTGCAGGAGCGGGGAAAATATTACGGGTTTTTGCTTCTTTACCTGTTATTCAAACTTTTTTTTGAAGCAAAAATTAGTTTGCTAAATTTTTTTTGTCGCTATGTAAGCTATCACTGGTAGGGAGTCACACATTTAACTTATATGGTACAAATTAATCTGTCAAAATTCAAAATAAAGTTCCCATAGGAGCGGTTTTTCAAGTAAATTACCTTAAATTGGTTCTTTTAAGCTTGTTTTTAGGATCCCTATCCTATTTTACCTCACGGTATATAGTTTTTTAGATTCAACTTTGTACCTATATAGTCTTCTAAACCGCTCTTCAATTAAAATTTTGTTAATACAGAGACAACAACAATATGTGCATCTCTTTGTTATAGAGATCTCTGTTCCTACCTCAATACTTCTCTAGTCAGAGCTCATCCCGCTAGACATTTTCACTGACGAAGATTGAATTTTTCTGATTTGACTCTGGAAAAAAAAATAAAACTCCAACAAAGTATAGTAAAAAATGGTAATAGGCCATGAAATTAATTACAAAAATTTGAAATAGTCACACTCGTCTGAGGAACACCCGTTTATGTCTTGGCGGGCATTCTACTTCTGCATCGAGTCTGCATAGATGTTCCCTTTTTTCCTAAGTCAGGCAGTGGGAACATAAGCCCTCTGGCAACCCAATAAAATTTATTCTTAGTATGAAAGTTGTCAAGAGTAAAAGTCATAAAAGAATGTGCATTGCAATTCGTCAAATGTAAAAAGTTCGTAACTTCGCCCAAAGGGCACAAAACACAGTCAGGATTATTAACTACACCAATACGGTGCAGATGGCTACGAAGGAAGTAATGACCTGCCGCAAGTCTAAAATTTGCTGTGAAGACGAAACGAGGCAAGTCCATTGGGATGGGCAACAAGAGAAGGGTATTCCCTGTCTTACCAATCGTATCTTAGATGCTCCTGATTACTATTTAATATATTGGAGAGTAAGTAATGTATGCTTGGTATATTCAATCCTTAAATCGCTTTTCCAATGAGGATATTCCTTGTAAGCTTACGTTCATCCCCTAAAAGTAGTCTGCAATTTTTTTTCAAATCATACAAGTGAAGAAACTTATCAAAAGCATTTTCATTTTTTTCCTTTACATTGGACATGATGGAAAGTCAAATAGCAATTCTTTTTGTTTAAAATATAACCTAAATGTTTTAACAAACACGCACCAACACATACACTCGCACACACACATATTATATATATATATATATATATATATGTAATAAATTAAATACTAGGCCCTCCAGTCTATCAGTTAAATTCCCTTTCCTAAATCCAATCCCCAGTAACATTACTTTAACGCTTTAAAAACCCATAGCAACAGAACTTCCCATAAAATAGCAAACGTTGCATTTCTACACGTGTATACGTCCCGAGAAAGGCGTGAGTTCGCATCGCTAGCCCGAAATTCCGCTGACATTTCAAAACAACAGCCACATGTACCTCGCTTCTAGCGCGTAAGGTTGAAAGGTGATGTTACACTTCGCTCCGAGCATCTGAAATGAAAGGACGTATGTTACTATCGCTCCTAATAAAATGATTCGACCCGACTGCTTCAAAATTCTAATTCCTTTCAGGCTGAGTCTAGCTCCAGCCATGTAAATTTGAGCTTGTTTTCCTTTTCAGGTTGCATTTTAAGAACGAGATGTAATGATTATATTACATAGAGCCGAAAGCGATTCTTCATGTGCGTATCAACCTCAACGGACTTCGAATCCATTGCCTTGGACTATGTGTGTGCGCGTGAAATACCGACCTTGAGAGAAGAGCAATAGGAGTTCGCCACTTGAAAATGAAATGACCTAGTTTTGATTTCCCTTTTCGAAAATGACATCGAAAGATTTAAATAAAAAATTGGCTGATCATCGTGACTCTGACCAACCTGAAGAAAAACAAGGGGATAATTCTGGAGTTTACGACAAACAATTATTGGAAAACAGTGCTATATCTTCGCCAAATCTATTAAGTAATCTTCCGAAATTTAACCCTAATGGTTTGGTCAAAATTAATAACTGGTTGAAATTCTTCGAGAAAAAGACTATTGAATTGACAGAAGAAGAAAAACTACAAATATTTCCGGATTTTCTATCGGACGAGGCTTTGGAATTTTACATCGAAAACCTAATAGAATCACAAAAGTGGGATGAAGTTAAAATAAAAATCAGTGACTATTTCTCAGAAGAAAAACAGTTTTCATTCGAAGATTTCGGCAGGTTGAGCCTTTCTGGAAGTCAAAATATAAATGATTATTTTAAAAAGAAAATTAATATCGGTAAAGCATTAAAACTTGAAGAAGAAATTATAATTCAAGGTCTCACAGACGGATTGCCGACAAGATACAGGGATTTATTTTTAATAAGTAACGTTGGTACAACTACTGAGTGGATTTCCCTTGCGAGGAAAATGATCAACAGCTACGACGATAGGAGGAAAGATCACCATAATAGAGACATGCATAATCAACAGTCCGGTTTTCGCAGACCGTTCGATCGGCGAGATGACTATGACAGATTCCCACAACACGAGTCACCTAGATTCCGGCACCAACAACCGCGACCATGGCATAGATGGCCCCAGAATTTTCGAGAAGAGGAACGTCCTAGGACTCGGTTCCAGTCTCCACAACATGCAAACAACTATAACAGCAACATGACAGAACAGCGACAATGACGGATGTTCACCGTACACCTAAAAATCGGTACTGAACTGATTATCGGCCTGATAGATACAGGTAGCACCATTAACATTATTTCTCGAACTGTATATGATAAAATTAAATATTATGTGAAAATTCTTCCATCGGACAATTTACAGGTCAGTACCCTCGCAGGTAAAATAAAAACTGATAAAATAATTTCTACAAAGTGCCGAATCGGTAAGTTGAACAGATTTGTTAATTTTTATGTTATTGAAACAAATTTAAAGTATGCAATTTTATCGTCGGAAATTATTAATCTATTTAAAATTAATTTGGATTTTAAAAATTTTTGTGTTTACCAAGGAAAAAATAATATTTCATCTACTTTGTCTTTGGAAAATGTTACTAATAATTGCTATATATTTTTAACATATGATAATCCTAATGTGCCACATACTTGTTCTCATAATACTATAAATCTTGATACTAAATATAATAGAAATTGTGATACTCGTTTTTATAAAATTGAAAATGAAAATAATGTTTCTGATGATGAAAGTGTTCAATTGAACAAAATATTGAATGAGTATAATAATATTTTCGCGAAAAATAAATATGATGTTGGATGTATACGTCTTGAACCACAAAGAGTAATTTTGAACTCTGAACTACCAATTTCCCTTCGTCCATACAGGGCGTCGCCAAAAGATAATGCCGAAATTAAGAAGCAAATAGACGAGCTTTTAGCTGCAGGTTTAATAAAAACATCTCATTCACCCTATGCTTCCCCAATAACTTTGGCTTACAAGAAAGACGAAAATTCAAAATCCAGAATGTGTATCGATTACCGAAAACTAAATAGTATTACAAAAGCGGACTCGGAACCAATTCCCCGAATCGACGCAGTTTTAGATCAACTAACCAATGCTAAGATTTTCTCCACCCTTGATCTCGCGAGTGGCTACTGGCATATTAAACTAAATGAAAAAGATACAGAAAAATTAGCTTTCACCTCAAACTTTGGCTTATATGAATGGAAAAGATTACCTTTTGGCTGGAAAAACGCTCCTGCCATATTCCAAAGAACACTCAGACAAATTTTAAATAAATACCAAATTAAATTTGCGCTCAACTATTTTGACGATATAATTATATTTTCAGACTCTTTCGAAGAACACTTAGAGCATTTAAAAACTATTTTCTCGATTTGTGAAAAAGAAAACATAAAATTGAAATTTTCAAAATGCCAATTTGCCCAAACAAAAATAAAATTTTTGGGATATGAAGTGGAAAAGGGATGTTATCACCCGAGTAACGCTAATATAGAAATTATTAAGAAACTTCAACCTCCCAGGAATGTTAAAGACTTACAAAGATTTTTAGGTAGCGTAAATGTTTATAATAAATTCATTCCCAACTATGCTAAATTAAGAGTACCATTGAATAAATTATTGAAGAAAGACACTAAATTTGAATGGACAGATGATTGCCAGAAAGCTTTTCAGGATTTAAAAGACGTATTATATAAGAGTTCATTTGTATATTGTTTGTGAAAATGTCACCTTTCAACGTGACGATTTTCCCTTTTTCGGGGGGGATTTGTAATAAATTAAATACTAGGCCCTCCAGTCTATCAGTTAAATTCCCTTTCCTAAATCCAATCCCCAGTAACATTACTTTAACGCTTTAAAAACCCATAGCAACAGAACTTCCCATAAAATAGCAAACGTTGCATTTCTACACGTGTATACGTCCCGAGAAAGGCGTGAGTTCGCATCGCCAGCCCGAAATTCCGATGACATTTCAAAACAACAGCCACAGGTACCTCGCTTCTAGCGCGTAAGGTTGAAAGGTGATGTTACACTTCGCTCCGAGCATCTGAAATGAAAGGACGTATGTTACTATCGCTCCTAATAAAATGATTCGACCCGACTGCTTCAAAATTCTAATTCCTTTCAGGTTGAGTCTAGCTCCAGCCATGTAAATTTGAGCTAGTTTTCCTTTTCAGGTTGCATTTTAAGAACGAGATGTAATGATTATATTACACATATATATATATATATATATATATATATATATATATATATATATATATATATATGTGTGTGTGTGTGTGTGTGTGTGTGTGTGTGTGTAAGTAATATATCCATTACATTCTTCCTTAAAATGCAATCTAAAAAGGAAAACTAGCTCATATTTACATGGCTGGTGCTAGACTCAGCCTGAGAGGAATTAAATCAAATTTGGAAACAGTCGGGTCGAATCGTTTTATTAGAGCGATAAGAAGTACGTCCATTGCAGACGACATCTCGGAGCGAAGATACAACCTTTCAAACTTAAGCGCGAGAGGCGAAAAAAACATGTGGCTGTTATTTTGTACGGTCAGCAGAAAATCGGGGCTGGCGATGCGAACCCACGCCTTTCTCCAGGCGTATACACGTGTAGGCCCCCATAAAGCAGAGGCATGCTTTATGGGAAGTTCTGTTGCTTAGGGCTTTTAAGCGATAAATTAAGATTACTGCGGATTGGATTTAGGAAAGGGAATTTAAATGCTAGAATGGAGGACCTAATATTTAATTTATTATATATATATATACATATATATATATATATATATATATATATATATATATATATATATATATATATATAGTGCAACTTCTCTGGCCGACCACCCCTATTCGGCGGCCATATTTTGTTCAGAACCGACTCAGAGCCAATGTTATGGACCAAACTTTTTTCCATGACCACCCCTCAAAATTGTCACTTTTTTTCGAAACCATTACTGACCGCCATAGAGTTGTTTTCACTATATAATTAATATATATATATATAAAATGTCCGAAATGGACACCTCGTGAAATAGGAGCTTACATCGTGACCGGAAAATAATAAAGTCAGCTTCAGGAACAAACTAATTTATTAACGAGTAAAGCAACAGTAAACACATCTTATTCGCTTCGAGTCAGTCCAGCGTCTGACACAAGAACGCCAAAAACACAATTAGCTCAGGGAGGTTGTCAGAATTGGCGGAGGAAGTTGGTGTGTGGAAAGGCGAGGCGTTTCGCCAAAGAGAAGAAAAAGGGGTTACCAGGACAGAGATAATGTTCAGAATGGGCGATTTTAGGTAGTTAGTAATATTATCACATATATGTAACAAGAAATCGCGTCTTTCTCTAATTTTACATTTACCGCGTATTCTAAATTATCTTTTTAATAAAGCAAGACCCCTTTCCAAAATTGCAACAGAAAAGTAAAATAAGTTATAATTTATATTAGACCTATAGATCATTAAGCAGGCATTTGAACTATCTGAACTCAATAACATCCCCAGATATGAGTGTTCGAAGTTTATGAGATTCCAAAAGTCAGTATAATGTCAAAATACTTGAAGAGCCCTCGAACCACTCTGGATTTATGCGTTCTATAACGTCGAAACCGCACTTTACAAGAACTTTATGGCCCCTTATCCTGCGCAAAGGTCAATAGTTCGCAGATCTAAAAAGCGAGGGATCTAGCAATAAAGTGATCCCAGGGAAAACCGAAGTGGATACGTGAACTGCACGAACATAAAGTCGTCCAGTTAAAAATTATGTAGTTTAGGCCCTCTGGTGTCAATATCGCAAAACACCCATTTAATATTTGCCTGAACGGAAGACTTCTCTTCTCTTCGCTCCTAACACTCGTTGCTGTCGGACCTGCTGTGCACAGTTCAGTGGTTATACCGCTCTTTTCTTAACTTTGTAATGTAATTAACTCTCCGCGCCTCGTCCTATTGCATGGACGCCGGGATAGTAATGTGGCCACTGCAGCTAATGCTTTCGTAATGCTTACTGATGGAATAAAGGTGATTTCATGGATATCGTCTGAAACCTGTGTTCCTCTTCTCTGGCTCCATGTTTGTTTCTCTCATCACAGAACGAGCGACTGCATGTGTGTTTGTTTCTCCCTAAATTTCTTCAGAATCCTCCTGGATCAACACTTCGCCCGACTGCATTGCCGACTGCATCTCCAATTTCACATCCATCAATTCCCGCGTGTTAAAGTTAATTTTCCATTGTAATTACTATCCCCCCCCACACACACACTCACACACACACACACACACACACACACACACACACACACACACATATATATATATATATATATATATATATATATATATATATATATATATATATATATATATTATAAACCACAATTTTATTCGCTTACTGATTTCTTCTTTTTATTATTATCCTGTTTTATATGCCCTACTGGCTTGTTCAGAGCAATTGGCTTTCTGTTATTAGAAACCTGAGCTTGTTGATTTAAATAGTTGCAACGATTGTTAATTCCTGCGAAAACTGCTTTTTTATTTTACTTAGAAACAATGAGACCTGTTCGATCCATTTTGTGTCCTAACACAGCAATTTAGTATTAAAATAACTTCAAAAATTCTCTACCCCAGATGATTTATTTACTGCGGCTCCTTTCTTTCAGTTAAGTAATAGTAATTAAACGGATTTAATGCGCCTTTAAACTGAGACCACGAAAAGTGTGCCCTGAGAATTTAATTCTCTCGCTAACAGCATTTAAATGACGTGCGAGTAGTGCAGTTAGATTAATTAGTTGGCTTTCTTTTGTGTCCCTGCTTATGTTAAGTAACAATTACTTTTCCGAGGCTGAAAAGAAAAAAAACAAAACAACAACAACAATAAAAAATAAACACAAGCGATGAGACAGTGATGAATTTGTTTGTCAGAATAAGAGTTAATATTTTTTAGACCTGACTTACTGTTGACTTCAGATGTTACAGTTTACTAAATTTGCATTTGAATAACGTTTAATTTTTGTTACAAAAAACGGCAGATTTATTCGATTTTATTGAATTTTGGTTAATGATCAAAGTAGTCAAATTATATAACTTATCTCAAGGGAATGGATTCTTTTAAATGTGAGGAAATTGTTTACATTCTAGACATTTTTTACACTGAGTGAAATCTTTCTTAGTAGGAAAATATTCAAATGAAACTTTTAAAGACTTATTAAAGGTGTTTTTTCTAATCTAACGTGTTTAAAATACGAATACAACGATCACAGTTAAACCTCTGTTAAATGAAATCTAAGGAAATTACGTCAAATCCAGAGTCTATAAGTCTAAAAAAAGTATCGTTTGTTCTATTTGTAAATAATATGTGTTCTAACTTTGATTTAAAATGCACCCCCATCTTTATTTTAACAAGCGGAATTTAACCCATTCATAAAATTAATAACATACCAAAGAATGGGGTTTTCTTATTATTCATCATACTGTGAGTATTTGCATTTAAAATGAGACATCTGTATATCGCTAGTGTAGTTAGTAGGGTGAGTGTCCCAAATATCGCCCCTGTGCCTAATATCGCCTACTCGTGTTTCTAATGTATGATTCGCGCTATGTATGAGAAAATGCAGTAACTTCTTAGTTCTGGGTTTGTACTAACAGCGGCGATAGTGACAACGCTCTTATCACTGACAACAGAAACTATATGGCGTCTGAAGTTGTTTTGGCTGTTGTCTTCGTTAACTTTGGCTCCAAAGAATCAGAATCCAGTGAATGACCAGGTAGGTGCATCCAAATTCTAATTTTGCTTATACCATTTGAAAGTGCATTAAACAGAGACTTAAGATACTGCTAAGTCTCTGTTAGCAACTCCTTTTAACAGGTGCTCCTAATTCCGCCTGGTAGGTGGTAAGAGGAACAGAAGTATGCGAGATTAGGAACCGCTCTGGAGTTCACTGGATATTTCATTTTTTTCCAATTTAGCTACATAACTTAAACTGACACTGGTTTTGGAGCTGGTTGATCTCAGGATACCAAAGGAAGTAGTTCTTAGGGATGTTCTTTGAGTTTCTAGCCTAATCAGAAACTAAAAAGTGGTTGAAATGTCGAAAAAAAGTTAGAGTAGGCGATATTTGGGGCACCTACCTTATACGATAAAAGAAAGTTGGACCACTCTGTAAGAAATGTTTGAAGTGAAAAAAAAATGAGCATTATCGAAAAATCTGTAAAAATAGATAAATACTAATGGCTGTGTACTAACCCTATTGGATTTGCTCACCTCGATGTTAACCTATGGAGAAAATTTGTCCAATAATTGCCGACTTTGATTTAAAGTTTTTTTATTGCTCCAGTTAAAAAACTACCACGGTCGAGACAGTTACAGACTCTTTCTTGTTGATGTTCTGTTAAAACCCATTTAGGACCGCTCCATGTTTCCTTTATTGGAAATGCACCAAACAGTTTTTTAACACTTCTTAGAACATTAATTACACAAATAAGTTGTTTCCATAAAATTAAAATTATTTTTACGAGAGTTACAAAATGTTGCGTTTTCGCAACATCAGTCCAAAGCAGTATAAAAATTTTAAAAACCTAAAAAGTTAAAATTATAAAAAAATTTAAAATTTTTTTAAATCTTTGAAACATTTCGCATGAGGAGGTACATTGCACTTATTACATACAGTAAAAGTTTGACTTTTGCATTATTTACGATTTTTTGTTTATTTTCACTATTTTTAGTAATAATATGGCCCATACGGTCTTTCCGAGTTCCGTTGAGAATTAGATTTTGAATTGAAGATGGTCTTCCAATATGTGAAGTTTCAGGTAAGACAGAATTTATCTGCATTTCTTCAAGCTATTTTATCAAAGATATGGCTCTCTCAAAGATATATATCTCTGAAACTCTAATAAACTTATTTTAGAATTCATTACATCCATGTAGAGTATCCATTTTTTCCATACAATATGCTCCTTTTTCTTACTATATCGCTTACTTTTACATTTATTAGAAAAAAATGTCTATTTCTCCTGCAATGTCTTTAGGTGATTCGGCATTTTCACATAAAATATCATCATCAATAGGTTCTTCATCCGTCAAATCATCCGAATCTGGAGGGATAATTACGAATTTTGGTTCATCATTAGCTTCCGTTGAGGACGATTCTGAAATATCATCATCATCTAGCCCATGAAAATACTCCAATGTCTCCTCCAATGTCAAAAATTGCATTTTTCTAGAGACAAACTTATCTGAAATGAAAAAAATACCAATCTACTGCATAAAAACTAGGCAGCACTAATAATACACATTGGAATTAAGTAATACACATTGGACTGATGTTGCATTTTCGAAACATTTTTAAAAATATAAATTGAGAAACATAAAAACAAAAATTATGACTTACCTGTTGAAGCCATTTTGTTCTTTAGTCTCTAGTAAACTCGGAACAAGCATCAAATCGGAAATTTATCATGTGCAGCTATCTAAGGTTATTATTTGAAATTAGTCATTTTTTTCCCTTTCAAAACACCAGAAAAAAATAATTTTTTGCAAGTGCTAAAAGTGGGCAAATGTGGAAACAAAAAATTTATTATGATCAATCAAAGTATAGAGAATAAAATAAAAATTTTACTTCAGACGTACAAAACTTAGAACATGCCTTTAAAAATTACAGAAATTGATGTTGCGTTTTCGCAACGCAAGTCTTAAATGGGTTAATATGATTTTGACTTTGTTCCTATTTTAAGCTGTTTTTAGATTGCTGTTTATACAGAACTATGCGTGGTAACAGTGATATTAAAACACTGTTTGTATAGAACTATGCTTGGAAAACACGTGGACGTTTTGTAATTTGTATTTTTTCTCATTTTTAAAATTTTTCTCCGTAGTCGAGAAAAAACATTACACCTTGGGGCATTTTTCATTTGAAAAAAAATTGAAATAACATTTTAAAATTTAAATTTTTCAGGAGGAATCTAGTATAGTGTGTTTTAAACGTTCCTAAATTCCTTTGGTGGACAAAATTTATAAAATGAATCCTATTGCAAGCTGCACAAAAGTTCAGGCTATCTGAAAATAGCCATTTTTGTTTGATTATCAGCCTTTATGTAGCTGTAAACACATTTTCTCCATAGGTTAATATTGTGGTGAGCGAATCAAATAGGGTTAGTACGCAGCAGCCTTAAAGTAAAACATCCCTTTCTGTAGACCTAAAATAATCTACAGAAGTGGGGAATGGCTTTCAAAATGAGACATTTTTATATCGCTAAGTATTTGCTCTACTATTTCACTTTCAGAATCTGAGTCTTTAATCGTTTTGTTCTCGTTAAGCTTTTCACTTGATAAGTCAATTCCATATTTCATGAACCATTCCAAACCGATATATAAAGATTTAATCTAACCCGTGCAAAATACTGGGGTATCAAAAAGACTCTAGGGAAAACATAATGTGTTTATATTATGATCTTCTGTGCTCGAGAGAGTTACAGACTTTATGTTGTCGATGCTCTGTTAGTATGCTTTTGACGTTGCTGCTATTTTAAGGCTGCTATGTACTAAGGAAAAAAATCGTATTTCCCTTTTCCTCTACTTACAGACTCTTGTGGTGGGATGAGTCCAGTTGACAGTTCGAGAATTCCACCTCCCTTAGGATTGACATTTGGAGGGCTTGTAATGGCTCTCTCTCTATAGGGGGTAAAGTACAGCCCACAAATTTTTTATTAAAAATATATTTTTGTCAACTATTTACAGGTACATAAATGCTGATAATCAAATAAAATTAGTATTGTCAGATAGCCTGAACTTTTCTGCAAAGCGCTACAGGATTCATTTTATAGATTTCGTCCACCGAAGGAATTTATGAGCGTTTAAAACACACTATACGAGATTTTTTTCCCGAATAATTTAAATTTTAAAATATTAATTGCATTTTCTAAAAAAAGAAAAATATACACAAATATAAAATTTCTTTCTCTATGATGGAGTACAATTTAAAAAAAAAAAAATCTTTGAATCCAAGTCGGCAATCCATGGACAAATTTTCTCCATAGGTTGACATTGAGGTGAGCGAATCGAATGGGGTTAGTACATAGCAGCCTTAAGCTGTTTTTAGATTGCTGATTATCAAGAACAAAGCCTAGTAACAGTGATATTAAAACACTGTTTGTATAGAACTATGCGTGGGAAACACATGGACGTTTTGTAATTTGTATTTTTTCTCTTCTTTTCTTTTACGGGAAAACAGCAACTGCTGAGCGAAACGCAGCAAATCCTTACACATTGTTCCACATCATAGATTGTTTACTCTTGTTTGAAATGGCAATGTCGTAACGTTTTGAAACGCTTATTAACTTTTGCTACAATATTACTATTAAAGCCTGCTTTGCCATTCGAATACTTAAACGCATTAGGGAGCTGTTCCCTCAATAATTTTCCAGGCGTATATAGTCCCCCAGACATTCACTTCTTTCTCAAAAAATGTGCACCCTTTTGGTCACGTTATCAGCATTCATCGCTTATCAGCGGAAACAGAAAATACCAATGTTAATCCCTTAAAAGGGGTTGTCTAACGATTGGCCATAACATTCTCCTTTGATCCCTTTTTTTACTCGCAGACACATCAATAATCTTTGTCCACAGAACTAGCCGTGCGCCTTGGCGCCTGAATTGGCGTGATATGCTCCAGATGGTGTCTGAATCAAAAAGTCACGTGACCGTCCCAGCACGGGGGAAAGGTTGAAGAAAAACAGACAGAGAGATCTCGGGAGCGCTTTCCGTAGGACCATGCAGTCATTACTCCTGTTTCCGACGCCCTGGAAGAAGCGATTCCAATGCAGCTACTGGAAGCCATGTCGCCCGCCCGATCCTTGCTGACCGGAGATCGACCATGTACCTCTATTTGTAAATGGCGATAAGCCACTGGCCTTAAGCCTCCTCTAACTAGGAAAGGTTGAAGAAAAACAGAGAGATCTCGGGAGCGCTTGCCGTAGAACCATGCAGTCATTACTCCTGTTTCCGACGCCCTGGAAGAAGCGATTCCAATGCAGCTACTGGAAGCCATGTCGCCCGCCCGATCCTTGCTGACCGGAGATCGACCATGTACCTCTATTTGTAAATGGCGATAAGCCACTGGCCTTAAGCCTCCTCTAACTAGGAAAGGTTGAAGAAAAACAGAGAGATCTCGGGAGCGCTTGCCGTGGAACCATGCAGTCATTACTCCTGTTTCCGACGCCCTGGAAGAAGCGATTCCAATGCAGCTACTGGAAGCCATATCGCCCGCCCGATTCTTGCTGACCGGAGATCGACCATGTACCTCTATTTGTAAATGGCGATAAGCCACTGGCCTTAAGCCTCCTCTAACTAGGAAAGGTTGAAGAAAAACAGAGAGATCTCGGGAGCACTTGCCGTAGAACCATGCAGTCATTACTCCTGTTTCCGACGCCCTGGAAGAAGCGATTCCAATGCAGCTACTGGAAGCCATGTCGCCCGCCCGATCCTTGCTGACCGGAGATCGACCATGTACCTCTATTTGTAAATGGCGATAAGCCACTGGCCTTAAGCCTCCTCTAACTAGGAAAGGTTGAAGAAAAACAGAGAGATCTCGGGAGCGCTTGCCGTGGAACCATGCAGTCATTACTCCTGTTTCCGACGCCCTGGAAGAAGCGATTCCAATGCAGCTACTGGAAGCCTTGTCGCCCGCCCGATCCTTGCTGACCGGAGATCGACCATGTACCTCTATTTGTAAATGGCGATAAGCCACTGGCCTTAAGCCTCCTCTAACTAGGAAAGGTTGAAGAAAAATCGAGAGATCTCGGGAGCGCTTGCCGTAGAACCATGCAGTCATTACTCCTGTTTCCGACGCCCTGGAAGAAGCGATTCCAATGCAGCTACTGGAAGCCATGTCGCCCGACCGATCCTTGCTAACCGGAGATCGACCATGTACCTCTATTTGTAAATGGCAATAAGCCACTGGCCTTAAGCCACTGGCCTTAAGCCACTGGCCTTAAGCCTCCTCTAACTAACTTAAATTTAAAAATAAATCCGAAGTACTTCATATACTCGTGTCTGTCACCCTTTTATCTTTTTTTTTATAGAATGACCAGCACTGGCCATGTTATATGTATATCCACTAGATATTAAGACCTGAAGCATCCCTTTCCTACATTCATTAGTTTGCTGTACCAAATATTAAAATATGGAGTTCCTTTCTTCCAATGACATTTTAGTGCCACAGGCAATATAGCTAAATAATGTACCAACTGCTGAATGGAGTTGGTTGTTACCTCATGACAAGAAGTTTTTCATTGACCAAAGGAAAATCTCTGATGGAATACTGTTTCGATGTTTCTAGAATTTCAATTTTTTTTTTCAGTTGTTTCAATTTTTCAAAATATTTTAGTTTATAAGAAACTTTATTGTTTTGTCAGATTTTTCAAAGCATCACTATCCTCTTTAAAGCAATATCTTTTTTTAATTGGTTAAACGGATTTCACCAAACTTCCTCGGTCTCATTGCCCTAAATTTTATCGCTAATATAGATTTTCAAAGAAATAGACCGAATCCAGAAGGTTTTCTAATTCATTTGTGGAAACAATATTGGTATTTGCTAATGGAGAAAAATGTTCGATAAATCGAAGATAATTTCGCATGATATTCTGATCACTTCAGTCAGCAAAGTTAGCTAATCATTGTATCGACGTAAGCTAATTCATTGGTTGAAAAGTGTTTATACTTATATAAAAATGTATAAATATATGTGTGGGAAACTCACGTTTATAAATAAAAATAAATATACAGTTTTATTAATATGATATTGATATTTTGAAATACAAAACATTCAATAAATTTACTATATGCATATATGTTGTAATTTTATAGACTTCTTTTTATTTTAAATTGCTAAAAGAATAAATAAAACTTAATTCTAAATCTGAATAAAATAATATGATATAAAATATTTTACTAGCATTCAAACTTATAAATCAGCCTTAACCGGATAAGAAACTGTCTGATGAGAGATAGAAATTATGGAAATCTTAAGTTTCCTCTGTAATCGGAGAAAAGGGTTTCATTAGGAAAGAGAATGTTTAAGCGAATTCAATTTAATGTTAGAATATAAAGATGTATACTTTTATTTTCATGCTTGTTTGTATATCATATCATTTATGAGGCTCGTTAGGAAGCATATCAGCGATCTCTTGTACAACAACTAGACAAAATGAAATTGTTAAATTTATTGCTTGGCTTCGACGTTTGAAGAGACGTCGAACGACTTTAAAGCCAGCGTTGCAGTGATGTAGAAATGGCCATTTTTATTTCTGTTTCAACTTTAATTCAGTTACGTTTTGAAGTGATATCACTATGTAATATTTCTATAAGACGAGCATGGGTAATTTAGCCTTAAGCGTTGAATGATGAGATTTGGAACTTCGTTTGTGTCGTCATTAAAATATTACTAATAAAGTTCATATTTTGGAGTTATGTGACTTCAGTGTAGGTTGGCATTTCCGTAAAAAATTTCCGAATAGCATTAAAAGTGTCCTTCAAAAAGTCTTTCCCCATGTCAGCCAGTTGTATTATACGATGAAGAAGAAAAAAATGCGATGAAATGTTGGAAAAAATGTTGGTCGGGTGCTCTTCTACTGCCTCATGTCTTCACTGGTCGATTTTTTGAATAAGCTAACTGCTGCCTCCTTCCTTATTGACAGTTGACCTCTAAACATCTATATATTTAAGTTGCTAAGCCGACTTTTTGGGCAGTCCGTGAGAGAAAACTACTACATCAATTTACTTCATTTTGGTCTTAAACGAAAGATTGTAATCTGTAGATTTGTCAAATTTGGTTTTTGCAAACGCAATTTCTATCAATTAGCGATAATTTACAATTAAAAAATTGATTTTTCCGCATGCACAGTGGCATGTTTAAATCTGGCTTTAGAAACTCACTGTTTCTGCGCATGCTCAGTGACATGTTTTAATGATAAATACTTTTATTCCGAGGAGTTTCTCTAGATCTCTCTCTGCCATTTTTATTTTTATGATAATTATGTTTGTGAAATATAAGATTAAACCTCGTGAAAATTGTTTATTTCACGCTGATTAATTATCGATAATCTACAATTAAAAAATTGCTTTCTGCGCATGCCCAGTGACATTTTTAAAATCTGGCTTTAGATACTCACTAAGCACGAGGCTGCTTAAAGACATTAATTTGTTTCTGCGCATTGATTTTAAACATTTGGTAATGATATGTTCAGTATAATTTGTGTATTAGTAAATTTATTTTCTATCCAGCCGTCATGTTTTGACGGGTACCAAATAGTTGTATATGAAAACGGTGTGTTATAATCTGAGAGGCAACGTAGATTTCAGCTTTCAGTCGAACTTTGGTCGTAGAACGTTCTGTTCAAAGAAAACAAACAATTGATCGAAAGTTCTGATGCCCGGGAGAGTAGAGGTCATAGAATCATAGACAGAGCAGTACATAAGAGATACTTCTCATTGTGGTGTCACGTTTATGAACTTTTTTTTTGCCTAGAACTCGATCCAAAGGGAGACACGACTTGTAGAAATTTGAATCCTCCAGTGGTAAGAATGATTTTACCTATGCGCGATCATTTAGAACATAAAAAAATAAAAGATAGTCTATAACCCTGTACATATCTCTTTTCACCGAAAAACGTGCAAGTAGAAATGGTGACACTCTAATTGCACGCCGCGAGATAAGAGGCAGTAAGCTAAGGTTTAGGAAGATCCCAATTTAGGAAGATCCCGTCAAATAATCTGAGCGTGATGCCAATATTACGTCCTCCTCAATTCATACATGATCAATTCATTCATCCAATCAATGGTCAGTATTTAAGAAAGTATATGTGAGAGGACGATTTAACTCTCAAACATTGTCACTGAGCTCTCACTGTAAGATTCTGTTATTGCATTCAGAGAGACCTATTGTTTGTACTTAACTGCCAATCCATACTACCAGCGTAAAGTGGGAAGATTCTTTTGCATCTTTTTTTTACTATCCCAAAGTGTAATTACATATAAACTGGAAGATCATAAACATTAACAAAGTCCACAATAAAAAATGATCTCGGGGAAAAAAAATAGGTCTTAGATGTTCCCATGCAGATGAGGAGACGTTGTGGAGTTGCCTCTTCCTTCCTGCAAATGGAGCACAAGGAAAAAATCTTTCTGCCTCCCTCGAAAATCGTAGCTCTTGTGCTATGTCCAATCCTAAGGCGTGAAATGTAATTAGCAACGCGGCGGGAGAACTTGGAGTGTAAGAGAATGTCTGGTTCACAAGGTACCAGTGATGGGAAAAATTTGCATCTTTAATCTAAAGCAGTGGTTCCGAAATTCCGCAAGCCCGAGAAGCCTTTCTTAAAACGAAATATTTTAGAGGAATGCCTGATTTCAGCCTATAAGTTCTTAATTAATTATTAACAAACTTCCGTCATTATATAACAGAAAATGATGTAACTTTAATCGTGGTTTAAAGGTAAGGCTTTTTAAGGGAATTTCCAGACAAAAACGGATTTTGTTATATAGATAATTATTTATTATCTTTAAGCAGCAATTTAACAGAGTAGAAGTCCGTCATTAAAATATAGGCATATACGAGTAAAAAATAGTTATTTTTTTCAATTAGGAGTTTTTGGATAATATTGTTGCTATGCCACAGAATATAATACCTGACACTTGTTGACTCTAAAATCATCTTCCATCATTTTAAATGGTTCCGTAAAATGCAAGAGTACCCAAATAAAGCCTACGGACAAAGGTATGTTACTCGGAAATTACAAATAACGGTCTCACTTTTAATATTTAAATAATTAATTACTGTTTAACTACTGATAGTTAAATAGTTGACTATTTTATAATAAATCTATGTAAATATTTCTCAGCGACAACCAAGGATAAAGTAAGTTATTTTAAGTTATTTTATGATCTTGGGGAAACTAAAATCTATGGTAAGTTATGACCGTAGCGCTTCAAAATCTACTCTCAAGTGAACCTTTTCGGATTGCGTCAAATTTTCAATTTTATGGATATTTTACAATGATTTTTCAATTTTATGGACTTCCAACACTACTCTAGAGGGGGAATAACTTTCTTGCAATGTCCCTTACCTATAGAAATTTCATTTGCTCCCAAAGGATTTGCGAAATCTAAAGAATATCCCCAGAGGGACTCGAAAATGAAAAATTAACTATTTTACAGCGAAAAAAGAGACAGGAACATCTCAGGAGTGAAATTAATAATGTAAAATTTCCCCACGTCGTCCAAATCGAGGCAGGAACACTATCTTCGAAGTCGTTGGACGTGGAGGCTCAACTGTCGTTTAAATCTCACTCAGTGCATAATTTTATGGAAAATCGGGTATACACATCCAATCAGTCACATAATATTTTGACTATTTTCTCTCTTTCGAGTCTGCCGTTATGGGCGATATTAAGTCTAAAAATGTCTCGTTCATAACAGATTGCTTCCATGAAAGAGCGGCGACTGTTCGTTATTCATAAAGAACGAGTGAAAAAGCAAGCCGCAGCTCTGTTGAATATTTATGAATATGACAAAGTATTTTCCTAGCAATCTTCTAACTTACCCTCTCCGACCATTTTATAACTATCGGCGAGAATTCCCGGAATTTATCATAGTTTCTCGCTCCAGTGCCCCCACTTCTCTCCGACTCCTTGGACTCCCTTTCCAAGCCGAAAGTGCAGGTATCTCTAGAGATCTAGAATTTAGAATGCCTCGTCTGCATTACTGGAAACGTCAACTCGTTCCATCACGGGACTATTCCGGCTGGAATAGAGGCGAAATCCAGTATTTTAGAGTTAAATGGATATGCTTAAGTGGATTGTATAATAAATACCCCCGCCCAGCTGAAAACGGGAAATATATTCTTTCAGCAAACCCATTATAGTTCTGATTTTTTTCCTCGTTATATCGTGAAATTTCTTTCCATACCAGCTCCTCTCTCTGTGTAATACTCTCAAATTAAAAATGATAAATAGATACCGATATGCCGAATAAATCACCTAAATGAAGCATTAGATTAGCAAGCAACCTAATGAAGGATGATTTCAAAAGAGGAAGAAATTCTTAGGACTTCTGTGTTCTAACCTTCTTGGATTGGCTCACCTCAGTGTTAACCTATGGAAAAAGTGTCTCCAAGGATTGCCAACATGGATTTAAAGGGTTTTTCAATAAAATTTTATTTGGTAATAGAGAAAGACATTTTACACTTAGGGACATTTTTCGTTTTTTTAAATGAAAATAATATTTTAAAATTCAAATTTTTCGGGGAAATAATCTGGTATAGTGGGTTTAAATGGTCCTAAATTTCTTTCGTAGACAAAATTTATAAAATGAATCCTTTTTCAAGGTGCAGAAGAGTTCAGGTATCTGAAAATACCATGTTTATTGCATTATCAGCATTTATGCAGATGTAAATAGTAGATACATTTTCTCCATAGGTTAACATTGGGGTAAACAAATCCAACAGGATTAGTACACTGCAGCCTTAAGCGAAATTTTGGGAAAAGGAGAAGTCGACTTGACCATGGAAACACTACGTAGATGTGTATTTTCATTCATCGAATTTGTACATACTAGGATCAACCACTGTTTATTTAGACATTTTAATGAACATATCTTTAGTTTAAGCTTAAGACAGAATATACTAAGAAAAAAAATAGCTGTGGTACGGTTTAGTAATCCTTTCTGCTTTTTATTTCCTTTCGAGACAAGTAGCCACCATATTTCATAGTCATTACTCTATGCTTTTATTTTTTCGATGATCAGTAAACGGAATCAGCCTTAAAAATATATAATTCGATAACCTCCGGGCCAGACTTATTTCATTTTATATCTACTCCTTTCAGCGATGTTACAAGCGTACTTGGAAAATTTCCTTTGTTTTTTATGAAACTGAACTAAAATCTTCCTTTTATAATATGAAAAAAATAATAATCGGGCATACTCAGTCGCCGAATAATGTTTTTATAACTCTCATAAAACACATTATTCTTTTCACTCTTTTTTAATCTTCTCCCTGTATATCGTTAGGTTCCATATTCTTATAAATGTGATGTTATTTTGCATCGCAATGGCTGTATTGAATTACCAAGATACGTAGTTTTGGTATAAGCCTATTATAGTACTGTTTTTTAATAAATGTTCCAAAAGAAATAAAAATATTTTAGGTAGTATCTTCTGACAAAACTACCGTGGGTTATTAACCTAGGATTACTTATTATTGCTTAGATTTTTTTTTTACGCATTTTGGTACTTCACTGTTTAACTGTTTACTGTTACTGTGTGCTGTTTACTGCTTGGCGCGCTGCCAACTCGCGACAACTTATAACTCGCGACGCCGGACAATTATTTTCCCTCCAAAGGACCGTTATTGTGGAACGTAATCCTGCGTTAAAAAAACCATCCGATAAACCTTATGACTGCAAATAATATATTTTTTCCTTCCCTTGTAAGTCTCAAGGTAATTATAATAAAATCTAATAATATCATTACTGGTTCACCACTTTTAAATTACAATGTGGACCCGAGGCAGCCTAGTGGTAGCGCGTCGGCTTTTGGTACTGAGGGTGTTCGGTTCTAATAACTACAAGCCCCGTTAAATACTTTCGCATCTAGGCCGGATATGAGCACTTTCAGTCCGTAGACCGGAGAGTCCTTCTATGAGGTAAGTAGGTGGGGAAGGTACGATCACCCTAAAATTCCACCCCTGGGGTTTCTCGATCAAAGGTTGTGATGGAACCTAGCCAAGTCAGACTCCAATCCTTGTGTTGCTATTTTAAACTGGAGCTGATCTATTCTGCTCGAAACCTATATGGACGTTCCGTCTGGAACTTCCGCAATGGGGCATTGGGAACAACAACAACAACACAGTATATAATACTCTGTTAAGTGTGTTATTAAGTATCGCTGACAAAATATCAAAACAGTTTTTGTCTTATCCAAGACTTCGAATAACTGTTTTCAAAATAAACCCCAGCACCTGGTATTTAATCAGCACTCGAAATACAACATTTTAAATAGTCTGGTCTTTTTACTATCTGCCGGCAACATTTGAGTATTCGTTTCATATGTGGAGAAAATGTTCATACAATTTTTCTCTGTCATACTATTCTAAAATTTGGATTGACCCATTACGTATAATATCTTACTTATTTAAACAAAGCAGGGATTCCACAAAAGTTTGTCTCATTCTGCATAGATCTCGTTTTCAACACCACTTTCCTATTACGTTTTCGTAGGGTATACCTCTCCCATTCTGTCCGCAGACAATATCCGAACAGCCGGTTCTTGAGTGCAGTGTCATTTAAGATGTCGTAATGATTTCGGCGAATTGTCGGATGACCGTCCTTGTTTCTAGGAAATGGCTTAGACAGGTGACATTTATAACGTAGAAATGTATATTTAATGGATGAATATGAGGATATTTGTTTTTAGCTTTTGAAATTTGAAACATATTTTGAATGAATTTTAATATAACTGTCCATTTGTGGGAAAATAAAATTTTTTATTAATCATATTTTATATTATTGACCTGTCGTGAGATAATACATAAAAGTCTGCTGTGATTTGTGGTGCTGAAATCCAGAAGAAAAACAAAGATCTGTCGATAAGTTTGTCAGCCAATCAGGGCCCGATTTAGAAAATTCTTGACTAAAGGCACAACTCGGTATGGGGCCCCCCTAACACTGATGTGTGTGTGTGTAAAGTTTCCAAAATCGACACATAAAAAAATAATCATGAATCATTGTGAAAGTACCATTTTACCAAGCATTGGCTATTTGTAGCATAGAAGCCTAGAACATTATCAAATAACAAAAAGCAATACAACATATTAACTTCATCATTAAAACACCAATACAATGCAACCAGATTAATCCCTTATATACACTATAACATACATATGATGAACTATATATATACTATAACTATACATATGATGAAACAATCAATCAAATTAGAAAGGATATATATAAAAAAATTTAATTGTGAATTTTTTCGTTTTTTTTCTTTGAAAATAAAATTTTTTTGGGGGCCCCAACATTCGAGAGTCCTTAGGCCAGGGCCTACCGAGCGTAATGAAAAATCAGAGCCTGCAGCCAATTATTTAATGTGTTGTCAGTTAAACAAATTAGATTGTATTTCCATTCTAGAATTTTGCTTACCTCTCACTCTTCAGGCTATGAAGTCACAATCTCGAGAAGTTTAAAAGTAGAATGTGAGTGAGTGATCAGCTATACGTAAGCATAGAATAAAGAATGGAGATTCACACTGGGAATTTGTTTATGTCTGCGCATGGGGGATCTCCTTAATCTTGGAAGATCCCGCAGGAAGATATTTTAGCAAATATAGCTGGAACTTTTAGTAAGTACAGTTCAAAACTTATATTCGACATGAAAGAGTTTAAAATGTACTGTATTTTAGGGTTCTCAACAGTGTAATAGCTTCAGGTTATTGACCACGTAGTTACACATTATTCATTAAAGGATAAAAGTACTTACTAAGTTGGAAATCCTTCATTAATGGTTTGATTGTAAGAACTGTTGACGTGTACTTTGAAGATTGATCTTGTGTTTTAGGACATATAAATGAAGCCTAAAAGAGAGACTTTTGAAATGACTGAATAATAATTCATTAAGATAACTAAACGAAGGATGAACTGATTTTAACATACAAATGCAAAAAAAAAGTTTAAAAAGGAGACGGACACATTCATAAGAAAGCTATACTCAGATCTCATCTTGTATTTGTCTGTTGGATTTTTCCAAAATATACAGAATCGTCGAATGAAATTATAAAGAATGAAAAAGAAATCTACTAACTCTAAATTATGAAAGTTAAACTTTTTTTAATTTCTAATGGCAAGGCAAGGAAAAAAGGAAATGCAAACAATTACACATTAAAGTAAAATAATATTTGTTATTATTAAAGTTTAACATTATAAAATTAGCAAAAATAATATAAAACTCATATCCTGGCTAAATAGCCACATGACCTCCGAAAACCGTATATTCCCTTCCGTTCTCCCTCAGTTCCCTAGCTTGTCGTGCATTCTTTACAAAAATCGGGACTTTTTTAAAACGACGCGAGACGCGGGACAAATGGTTAAAAATCGGGACTGCCCGCCAAAAGCGGGACGTCTGGTCACCTTACGTTAGACCAGTGGTTCTCAAACTATGCACCCGGGCGCACTGGTGCGCCCCAGAGCTTTTTCAGGTGCGCTCCGCAGTATTCCTAAAAAATCTAACCGGATATGAAAAGCAAATTTATACTAAGTTACTATATTATACCATTTCTTTACGAACACTCGGCTTGTTTCGTTGCGACATTATTATGATAGTTATAAGTTATTTTTTTTCTTGCAACTAGCTTCTGATCCGCAAATTTTTTACGCGTTTAAAACACGTAACAAACGTGGCTGGAACGGCATGTTAACACCGGCACTAACTTTCCTCACGTGGCAACTGGCAGTGTTGCATAACTGGCGTTGGTGAGTGGGCGTGTCGTGTTTTGTGAACTGCCGTTAAGAGTAAACGTATTGTGCATTTTACAACTTTCAGAATAATTACCGTTAATATAATTGTCTTTGTTAAGAATAATTCACCCATAAAAATGGATGAGTTTCTTAAAAAGAAGCGTGACATTGATAAATGTAATCCTGAAAGTGAGCAAATGTGGAAAGTTGTTCTAGTAAGAAAGCAAAATCGCGACCGACTCGTATATAGTATATACGATGAGAGTAAGTTATTTAAGCCTTGGCTTTTCTTGGACCGGAAATGTTGATAATCTGCAGCCAGTATGTTTAGTTTGTGGACTAAAAATGTCAAATGAATCAATGCTCCCTAGTAAACTTGGTAAACATTTCAAAAGTAAACACTCTCATTTACAAGACAAACCCACAAGTTTTTTAAGAGAATGTCCAAACAGGAAAGAAAAGCAGGTGATTCTTTTAAAAGTTCAATGACTGTTTCTGATAAAGCTCAAATTGCTTCTTACCAAGTCTCAGAACTGATCGCACAAAATATGAAAGCTCATACTTTGGGTGAGTCACTTATTTTGCCTGCTTACTAAAAGATTGTCAGTACGATGTTAGGAAATGAAGTAGCTATGAAAATAAGCAAGATACCTCTGTCCAATAATACTGTTAACAGGCGTATTTTGGAAATGTCTTCTGATATTGAGAAAAATGTATGTGGTAATAAAATCCAGTGTTCTGATTTTGCACTGCAAGTTGACGAGTCAACCGACATCACCAACAAGGCGCAACTCATAGCATTCATTCGTTCCATTAACGAAAATCAAATAACAAATCAGTTTCTTTTTTGCAAAGAATTAAGTCTGAATACAAATGGTGAGGACATTTTTAACATCCTGAATAACTACCTTGATAAATGGCACTTATCGTGGAAATCGTGTGTAGGCATTTGCACAGATGGAGTTCCTTCTATGATAGGCTGCAACAAGGGTCTTGTATCTTTTATAAAGGAACAAATCGAAAATGTTATTGTAACTCATTGCTTCCTTCATAGAGAGGCCTTGATGTCAACACTATTAGCACAGGATTTAAGAGAGGTCTTAGATCAAGTTGTTAAAATGGTGAACTTTATTAAAACAAGACTAGTTAAATCACGCCTATTTGAACAGATATGCACCAATATGGATTCTCAACACAGACGGCTACTTTTACACACCAGTGTGAGGTAGCTGTCAAGAGGCAAAGTACTTACCCGTGTACACGAGTTACGACAAGAACTTATCACATTTTTTGAAGCAATGAAACAATCTCATTTTTGTAACTTCCTTCAATGTGAATTTTGGATTACAAAGTTACAATATTTGGCATCTATTTTTCAGCATCTCAATATTTTGAACTCTAGCATGCAAGGGAAAGAGGGAAATATCCTCACATCCACTGACAAAATTAAAGCTTTGCAGAGAAAGCTACAGATTTGGAAAAGAACAGCGATGGAAGGCAGTCTCGAAATGTTTCCATTGATAAGCAATACTTGCAAAACTGAAATTCTGCCAATGATAGTTGAACATTTATCAACTTTAGAAGAAAATTTGATTTATTTTTTTCCATCAATTAACACTGCGCAATATGACTGGATTAGAAACCCATTTGTAGAAACTGCAATAGATTCTATTTTAACGCTAACAGAAAAGAAGAACTAGCAGCTGTGTTCACTGATCGTGGATTGATGATTAAATAAAGAATTTTCTGTTGAAGCTTTTTGGATTACTATCAAAGAAGAACATGTGTCGATATCTAAAAACGCGTTGGCCATTTTATTGCAATTTTCCACCTCATATTTACGTGAACTGGGATTTTCAACCCTCGCCACAATTAAGTGTAAAAAGAGAGGAACTCTTCAATGCGTTGATGAGAAAATGAGTGTTTCTCAAACATAAGACCAAACATTGAAGAAATCGCATGTTTCTCATTAACACAGGAATGAATAAACTTCATAGAGGTATGTTAAGTATGCTTTTATTAAATGCGTAATTTTTCTATACATTTAACTAAATTATAACATATTAGTCCTATTTTGTATAGAGTGCGCCAGCAAGTATCTGTAGTATTGTAAATGCGCTCAGACTGTATAAAGTTTGAGAACCACTGCCTTAGACAGTCTCTGGCACGCCAATATCGGGTGGTCTCAGAGTCACAACCAAGAAGGGCTCCACAGCGATGCAGATGAGCTCTGTTCATGGGTTCCATAAGATCACAAAGTGGACAGAAAGGCCGGGCAAATACACCAATCCGATGAAGATGCTCACCCAGACAGTCATGGCCTGTCAATAGCCGAAACGAGGCCACTGCGTCTCGTCGTGGGCTATCTGGTAAGCAAGCGAGATCTTCAAATCTCCAACGTTTCGTCTTAATTCTATCCAGCAATTCAACTGGTATCTATTTCTCATGGATTGTATTATGTATAATTTCATAGAGCGATATGGAATATTTGAATTTTTTTATTGCAATAACGTCGCACCTTTTCGCGCGAGGAAATCTGCCTGTTTATTTCCATGGATGGTATCCAGGGATCCATTGCAGACTAATTTCCTTGTTTTTCAGCAGTAGGCCTCGGATAAATTCTCAACACTGGAGAATTTCTGTAGATATACGGGTCTCCAAAGAGCCAATGGCTTGAATTGCTGCCCTTGAATCCGATAACAGAACAACTCTCTCAAATTTATGAAAATTAAGCATAAAAATATAAAATTTATCATTCTCCTTTACGTACGAAATTTTCCCTTTCTATTACCAAAAATTAATATAAATCATAATTAAATAATTTTATCATAATAAACACTTTATATTAACTATTATAAAATTTAATTGTTTTACGTTTTTTTTCCCTACGCGGTAAGCACTTTAGTCCTGAGAACATTCCTCTACGATTTTATTGGAAACTTTATTATAGGAGCACCACGTAGGTGAACTATCACTGCCCCCAATGAGAAGACAGCACACTAACCTTTATACTGTAGCAGGGGTTTGAACTAGAGCCCACTTCGAGACACTGTATGGAGCTAACCACTATATGATACGGGTGGACTTTTTTTTATTATATAATTTGCAAAAAGAATAATTTATATATTAAATGATATTTAATAATTAATTTATAAATAAAAAAATATTTTTAAATAATTAATGTATAAAACTAAATTACATCATTTTAAATAAATTCATAACTGAATTTATTATTTAATATGATATTAATTTTCATAACTTTTAATTGTTTTTTAAATTTTATTAATTACATTAAATATTCATAAACTTCATAAACAAAAACAAAATATATTATTTAAATTTATTTAAATAAAATACCCATATCTAATACAGTAACAAGAATTATATTTCAACTGAAACAGGAATTTAAGATGATATATGCATTTAAAGGTATTGGAATAACATGGCAGAGCCTTTTCTAAATTTCACGGGCTTGTTGGTGAAATTGTACCCACATTTTTTTCTGGTTATCACTGAAAGTAATAGATTTTCTTTTAACTGGATCTAAGACCGTTGCAGTTTGATGATGTGGTGAGATGGGTCGTGATCGTATAGATAACAATAGTATTTATAGGCAAAGCCATACCTGTACTAATCTCTTTTATTTAAACAGAACTGATTACTTTGCGGGGTAGGAGAGTGTGCAGCAGAAAGAGTTTAGGCCTAGTTTTTAAGGATATCCAACACGTGCTTCTTCAATGTGCAAACGCATCTAGATCAACAACATAAAACCTATCCAAGTATCTAGACGTCCCGCAAACGAATGTTGAAATTCGCGCCCAGACGAAAAGGGGAAAAATCTCGCCAATTTGGCGCTCGCCTCAAAACCCGCTCTGATAGAAAAGCGCAATGCAACTGGTCAGCGGGTGACAATCTGCGGCGATAAAATGGACAAAAGAACTTCGCCAAATATGCCAAGTGATTAAATCTTTATAACTACCAAAAGGCGCAGGAAAAAATTGTGAAAAACTTATATTCAATAATTAAAATTCAAAATTGTGTAGCTTTATGCTACAGATGATTTTACACTGAGGAATGAAAAAATAATGCTTTGTGATACACGTATTCTTGAGGGAACACTTAGCACGGCTTCAGAGTTTAATCGTGAAATCAGTATTTAGAGAACTCCATGAATAGCCAATAGTAAAAAAAAGTATGTCTCAGTTAAGAAAGACTCTGGTTCTACACACCTAAATCTAAAAAGAGGGACTTAGTATGAAAAGAGAGATCTTTTACATAAATTGAAAAATTATTAGTTTAATAGGGGATGCAAAAGGGAATAAGTTAGTTAAATTGCAAAAGGGATATGAGTTTAAAAAGGAAATTTGGATGCTTGATTTTATGTAAGCACAAAATAAAATGGGCTGTAGGTAGCCTAGTGAAAATTGAGGTGGAACCTGGCTAAATCAGACTCCGACCCTTGTGGTGCTATTATAAACTGGAGCTGCACTCCTCAGCCCGCTGGCCTATATGGACCTGCTCTGGAATACGATTCAAGCCAGGGGCCATTAGAAACAACAACAAAATGAAATCATATTTTCAAGTTTGAGAATAACTATATTGCTATCATATAGTCAATTTTATTATGAATAGTAATGTATAATATTGGTTTAAAAGAATGCTTTTATCGTTTAGTTCACGTCACGATCTTCAATGGAGTGGATCCGAATAACAACTAAGAGATGGACTTTCGTGTTATATCCCATGATAATGAGTTATGTTGGTTCACCTACAGGGTGATCCCGTAATAAAGAAGCCAACAAATTCTCGGCGGGAAATGGGCGAAAGTCGAATTAACACGTGCCTCCCGTGTTAGAAAAAAAAAAGAATATTAACGAAAAAAAGTTAAACAAAAGCCGCCTTTGATAATAAACCCTAGCCAGACTTTTTTGTCCTTTAACTACACTATTATTGCAGATAGTGACCTTTTTTTTTTAAATGTATCTTTTAACGAACTGAAGCTCTTTTTACCCCGTTTTTTGAATATGGTCCATGTTAGCGGAAATCTCTTCATAAAAAACACATGCGAGTTTTTTATTATTATTTTTTATCATTTTTTTGCAGTACACGTAGATCCCTCACTTTTCCCAGATTCCATTTTCGGTATTACGTGATGTCATGCAACCATACATCAGAATGCTGGCGGACCGTAGCGATCCCTTGTAATTACCTTACGTTATGCATTATATAAAAATAACATTGTCCAGGAGAGGACATAACTAGACACTGGGCCGAGCTAAATTGGGATGAAACCATTAATATTCTATTAATGTGAGGAAGGCGAGCAATCTAGGTAATTGGCTGGCGATTTTTTTTCCGTGGGCAAATACTATACAACTTCTTTTGTTCTTTTTAAGAATTGTCTTTAAAAAATGTAGATTGACGTAGAAATCAAATATATATACCCACAACATCTGAAATATTATGCAACATCTGCTGCTTTTAAACGTTTATTTAATTTTACTTAGAAATAATATAAACAAACGAAAATCCATAACATCAAAAGTTAGTTAGAGCACGCATTCTTCTTGTTAGAATTTGAGTTTTCTTTTTATATCTGTATTACTCGCTAACAAAGACATATGAGTTTAACCTTGAAGAATATAAAAAGTGAGATGGTTTGTTTAAAATAATTGTTTTAGTAAGTAAAAATTTAGAAGCTAGCAAGAAATTGATTAAAAAAGAGTTAAGATTTTCCGAAAATATAGCTGAAAAGGGAAGCAAATATACTGATACTTTCTAAAATTCGATTGTTTTGCAGATTTCCCCATCTATTCTAAATTAACGCGTTACTATAATACCTTTAAAAGTTTAAAAAGTGTAAAGAGAGGAGGAAATTACTGTTAAAAACCATTAATTTACTATTAAAAATCATTAGTAAGAGAAAAAATGGTGTGATAAATAACCGCCCAACGTTAAAAACAATATACAAAGTTAAACAAAGTACAGGTTGGTTATAATTAAAGTTCCACTTTGAAATGGTAATAAAAGGAAAACTACTGGACTAAATATTATCAAACTTGGTAATAGTTTAAAGGAGGTCATGAGAATTTCTTTACTGCCAAAAAAAAAAGTTCAAAAACTCTCCACCAGGGGGGAAATGGCGCTGTATGCTATATTGTTAAACGAAATAAAGGTCGGAATCTAACTTAACCTTTTGTTACACGGGTTTAACATTTTGTATACCCTTAAGAAACATTGATCTAAACAAAATTACCATTTAAAGTGTGCGCATTCCGGAAATCGTTTTCTTACAGATCGCTAATTTGTGAATTTTGAAGCCCGACTTCGGCCCTAAGACATGACGATGTCGTTTTAAAACGTTTTTAATCGTTTCTAAAACGAAACTGTTGGAGGGTTTATGCGATTTGAATTGAAAGATGCGATGCACCGACATGCCGTAACATTCCTCCTGATATGCTAAGAGCTACTGTTGAGAATGCAGTAATACGATTTAACTTGCTTTCGGAAAATGGTGGACGTCACATTGAACATACTTTGTAGCACGTTTCTGAAAAGATTAAACAGATTTTAAACCGATGTCTTCATGTCTTATTTCGTTTAACATTATTGCATACAGCGCCATTTCCCCCCCTGGTGGTGAGATTTTTAACTTTTTTTTTTTTGTGGAACTATTACCAAGTTTGATAACATTTGGTCCAGTAGTTTTTATTTTATGACCATTTCAAAGTGGAACTTTAAATATAACCACCCTGTATTAACATCTTCACTTCACGTAAAGCACTTTTTTCAATTTCGAGTTAACGCTAAATTTATCTTTACACAATATTTATAAAAGTTTTTTGCATTCAAGGAGCGAACCAAATATCTTGATACTTAATTTTAATAAATTTTACTTTTAACAAATTTTGCTTTTAGATATTACTAAATGCGTTATTATAAACACAAAAATATGTAATCTATAAAAATAATTTAATCACAGACTATTTTAGAATATAAACAACACGGAAACGGAACAAAAATATATGTTACTAAGTTAACAACATTTTCTAATACGGAAGTTATTTGCAGGTTGTTCGAAAATATCTGCAACAGACAAGTGCCTGCTGCGCTGGAAATTTAATAAAAAAACAGAATATCAGCAACAGGAAAACAGACAGGAATGAAACTTGGATTTTATCGTTACAGTTTTCTTATCAATTGCACCTACTTTAAATACGAATAATTATTAATTTAATGGATGTAATCACCTTAATGTTTGTAATGTTAATATTAATCTTAGGATCTTTCGCTATAAGCATTTTAGCGTAATTCATGTATCGCCCCTCTTTTTACGTGGGAGGTCTAAAATGGTATGTTTTTACTCCAGTAATAGCTATTGATAGCATCCGCTATTTTGTTCAGCAATGTATTTTTTCCAAGAACCCAATTTAAAAGTAGTTTCCTTTATTTGAAACTGCAATTTACTCATACTGATAATTGGATGTTTTATGGCTTGTGCCAACCTGTTAAAAAAGGACCGGACGTTTTCCATCCAGGGATCGTAGTAATTGCTTTTTAATTGGCATAAGGTACAATAGCGAGGGCACTTTCTATCTATTTCCCAGTTTTTAATCTCCGACATATGTTGGCGATCCCTTCCTTCCCCGTGAGAAAATTCTTAAAAATTCTCCTCCTGGCCCAAAGCGAACTTCACCAATAATATTCGGCGCCTCTTCACGTCACTCTTGGCTAAGTCCAATCAGCGGCCGTCCCGCTCTTTTCGCTCCTACTTGGCTATATTTTTTGGTGGTGAATCGCCGTTTTTCGAGTTACGAGGGTTTGTTCTTTACAGCGGTTTACCGATGAAGTCGGATGCTGCTCTCCGTGGACGGCTGCTCTCCGTCGGATGCTGCTCTCCGTAGCCCTTCTCCGTAGTTTGGCAATATTTTTGTTTAAATGACGTTAATACAACCCTAGCCTGTGTGCGCCTTGTCCAGAATGAAAAGAGATTACTCAGTCAGATTTATAGATAGAGCTACATTTTTCTGATAACTAGCTGTTTTTTTTCCTTTTTTATGATTAAGCCCCCCCCCCTTCAGTTCGGCTTGCCGACTGTTGGGGGACGCTAACCTTTTTTGCATTGATTCTTCATTTACTATTGTTAACCTTTACCGGAATGGTCACAACTTGTTGGAGTTCAGATTGAGTAGAGCAGTCGACTGTAATAGCTTATTATAGCTCTTATGTTTTTGATATTCAAGTCAACGATCGTTCATATAAAATAAATGAATTTTTCATAACCAAGTCTATTCTTTGAACTACCACTAGAAAGTTGACAGTGATGATTTGGGGTATTTGCGGTCATCTTATCTACACAACGTCTCGACGATCCGGTCTTGTGGCATAGATTGCCGAGTGGTGTCTTCTAACTTCGCTACAGGTTATTACTTCCGTTTTCCAGCCTTTTTTATAGCGTCGCAGAGATGTACAGTTCCTTCCGTTGTGCTGTATAAGTGTTAAGAACTTTCTTAGTCCCAAGAACTGTTCCAGACGTCATTATTACTACCTGCCTTTCTAAAGAGTAATATTTTACTGAACTTAAAATAACTTGGTACTCTTCCCTCTGCTCATACATCGTTTTAGACACTAAAAACTGTATGCGTTCCGAATTCATCATTATTCCACGGACTTCTAGATTTCATCAGTAGAGACAATTAATTTCTTCAGTATAGTTAATCTCTTCTGCATAGGTAAAAGTGAGAACTTTCTCCAATACTGATTTCATCACTAGCTAAGAAAACTGAGAACTTTCGTCAGTAACTAGGTTTCTTCTGTAGCTAGTTTCTTCAGTAACTATAATATTCAGTACAAGGAAATATAAAATTCAGTAAATTCAAAAACTGTCTTAAGAAACGGGTAGCTTAATGACTTGGCTGCAGGAATTAGGTACCAGAGTAAATAAATTCAGTCCCACAGGTGGAAATGATGCCGTAAACATTTCGAATCCGCTTTAAGCTCTAGGTCCCTTTCTAATTACACCGTACAGCATGAAAAATGTCCTTCAGATGAAAATGTGTGTTTCTTGTATATTTTTGGCTGAAAATAACGGATCTGTAATTTTTGTTTTTGTTTACCACGCAGCATTTCCCCCAAATCCAACATTTTAACAATGAAAATCTATACTGCATCGGCAAGCGCCGCTACACAAAATAAATTGATTTAGAAGACGATAAAGCCATTTTGTAGACTATTTTGCGGAGAAAGAAGACATCGTTTATTACTGTGATGGGAATGGCCTATTTCAGGCTTTGGGACATGCACATAATCCAGCAGAGTAGCGCCTGTTCATTGATTCGTCTAAACGTAGTCTCAAAGCAGTTCTCCTCCATATAGACAATGTTTGCAGTCTGTTCCTCTAGCATATTCTACAAATACGAAGGAAACTTACGAAGTTATGAGTGCTATACTGAAGTTAATTGAGTACACTACATTCAAATGGCACATTTGTGGAGATTTGAAAGTCATTGGGATATTAACAGGCATGCAACAGGGGTACACTAAATTCTGCAGCTTTCTCTGCGAATTGGACAGCCATGACAGAGAAAAATCACTACATCCGTAAACAGTGGCCTCCGAGAAAAAACTTCATTCCTTGCACCAAAAACATATCACATGAACCACTTGTGAATCCCCAATGTGTCTTTCTTCTACCATTGCACATTAAACTCGGTTTGATGAAAATATTTGTAAAAGCTCCAGACTGAGAAGGAGCGGCTTTCTTGCATCTCAGGAACAAATTCAAAAATTTAAGTGAGGCAAAAGTAAAAGAAGGGGTTTTTATTGGCCCACAATTTAAAGGAGTCTTTCATGATGAAGAGTTTGAAAATAAACTGTTACAAGCAGGAAAAGAAGTCTGGCCGGAATTCAAATCAGTGTACACACGTTTCCCTGGAAATGAGAAAGCTGAAAAGTATGAGCATCTTGTTGGTGACATGGTGAAATACTTTCGTATTATAGGTTGCAATATGTCTTTAAAAATTCACTTTTTGGACTCACAACTGGATTTCATTCCTCGAAACCTTGGCGCAATTAGTGATGAGCATTGGAAAAGGTTTCACGAGGACATCTCTATGTTTAAAAACCGTTTCAGTGGTCAATGGAATGGAAATATGCTAGCTGAATATTGCTGGTCTGTTATCAAGGACACACCAACAAAGGTCTACAAGACGAAATGGCTAAAAAAATCATGTTAGTGTTAGTGTTTTCTATAATCAAGCCTCTGTTACATTTATCTGTAACCGGTTTCTATAAATATGAAAAGTGGGTGTCCAAAAAGCAGTACGTGATGGACCATTTTGGTTTTGATAGATGAATCAAGCACCTTTTATTTATACAGAATCACATAGTTTCATCTAAAGGACAGAAAAAAGTTCAATTTTTTTTTACAATTTTCCCTTGTGTAATATAAGATGGATGGAACATCTTTAACTCATACCTTTATGCCAAAGAAACGATAAACGTTGCAATACTACAAGAAAGGTTTCACAATTAAATTTTCAAGGCACGATCTCCTTCTGTGCTAAGGCCAGACGATTACCGAAAGGCTAGTGTGCTAGAATTGGGTACCAGAGTCTGTGGGTTCGACTTCCACTGTTGGCATGGATGTTTGCAGTCGTTCGAAATCGGATTTAAGCAGCAGGTCCAGGTCTAATATACCCACGAGTAGCAAAAGATGACCGTAGTGTTGTTAACCAACCAAACTAGTATGTGTGCTAAAAGCCATCAGGCACAATTCTGCTAAATATTAGCCTTTTTCTTTTTTTTCAAATTATAACAGAATAACTAAGATTTCTAAATACCTGATGTTTATGAGAAAATGAACAATTTTTGACTAACACTTACATTCATTTACAATTTTAATCTAAAAAATTTAATGATACATCATCTTCTTAAAATTAAAACAAACTATTAAATGACTCAAGGGTTGGAAACTTAAAATGTTAAAATTATTCTTGAAAGCAGATACTGCTCGTTGGAATATAACAATGAAAAATGGGAAAATATCAACCGTTTTATATAAAAATTAACCTATCATTTTTTTACTTAACCTAGATCGATGAGTCTTCATAAAATATTTTCTTCGGGCTTTTTTTTTTTGTCTAAGTTTAAGTCGATACAACCTGTCGACTTTTTCAAGGTCGCCGACCGTGATTAGAATTTTTTTTGTCTAGATATCCCCCTACGATTAGTCAAATTTTGATCGCAATAACCTACCCTTGTTATTAGAATATTGATAGTAAATATTATCGGTGTCTTGTTTCTCACGCAGATATTAATAATTCTCTGCCCCCCCCCCTCCACCCCTCCGCTAGCTATTTTTACGCGGTTCAAGGAACAGGCTAATTACTTGACTACGCGTGCTATGCTTTGATTACTCCATGATGTATTATTGTTCCAAGCTGTGTAACGTAAAAGGAAAGTGATTTTGAGGTCGAAGTTATGCGGTTAACGATGTCGGTTCTTTGAGATGAGGATAAAATTGGAAAATTTGAATTTAGAAAAAGATTTTTTTTTCCTCGGGTGCTCAGAATTACCACTAATGCTAATGGAAAATTTTTGAATGAAAATTCCCTATTGGGAATTAAATTCTAACTATATTTAATTCATACTAAATTATTCTCTTTAAGATTCTGTGCTACAACTTTTTACGTCAAAAACGTTAATATCAATGTATATACAGTAAGTACGCAATTTTGCAAAATCGCAGTTTAGTTTTAAGTTTTCTCATGAAATATTTTAAAAATTTATTTCATAAACGCAACATTTCATTGAACATTTCGCAAGGACTTTGTATAGCAACAACAAAAAAGAAGACGAATTTTCAAATAAATATGAAAGATTAAGAGCAAAATACGTTTTTGGATTAGTGTTTCACTGTATTTTAACAAGATGAGAGTTATTTTCAGTGTTGTTTCAGTGCTTAACAGGGGAATTATGCATGAGTCTATGTGATTATGTGATACAAGTATTGACGGGTACATTTTTTATATATAAACTTCAAATTTCGAGAATTTCAGTAATTATTATTATTTAATTATCTAAATGTCCTTGGATGATCTTTCCGTTATAAACATGGATGGTTCAAATGGTAACAGCTAATTGACTGTAGTTCCTGAAACAGAAACCCGAGGCCATTTAAACTCATTCGCTGGGAAGATTTATTCTTACTGAAGACCTTGACATTGCCGAAGAAATGGCTTGGTGTTCTTATTCCAAAGGGCAGCATATTGTTACAAATTTTGTAAATATAGCATTTTGTTTCATTAAAATGGCTTCTATGTAAGAGCTCCTGTTATAGCTATGTATTTAACATGGAAGTCTGTGGGAATATCGCTAAATATGAGAGTAATCGCCAAATTGGCGATGGATTTTGTGACTGATTTTGGTCGTCAGATTTGGCTATATTTCGCCAACTTGCCAACTAAACCATTCTGGAAGCTTCTAGAAATATCTATCTATGACTGACCTATAGAGGGCGTTTTGGAAATCTATAAATACACCTAACACTGGCATTGGAACTCAGTTCAATTTCCTAGTGAGAAATGAATGTGTTGTAACTGTGTTAATTGGCGCTTATTGTATTGAAAATTCTGGTATCCTGACCTGTGTTTTTAGAATTTCTGCTGTATAGAAGACAGTTGTTACGTCTTTTGTGTCTGAATTTGTGTATACGCCTGAAGAATTTACAAAATAATAAATTCATTTTGTGTGAACTTTCTGAAGAGATTCTTATTCAATCCTTAACGAACCCAGGAAATCGGAACAATATACTATTGTTTCTAATGCTTCCTAGCCGGAAGTGTTGCAGTGCAGATCCATATAGACTTTGCGGGTTGAGGAGTGCGGCTCCGGTTTAAAATAGCACCACAAGGGTTGGAGTCTGTCTTAGCTAGGTGTCACCTCAATTTTGACCGCTCACACCCAGGGGAGACATGTGGGGGATCGTGCCTTCTCCCACCCATTTTGAATTCCAAGAGGGACTTACCGATCTACGGATTTAACGTGCCCGTATCCGGCCTAGACACGAAGCTATTTAATGGCACTTGTCGGGATTCGAACCGAGCACCATCGGCGCCGAAAGCCGACGCGCTACTACTAGGCTAACTCGGATCCGGTCAGCATATACAAAAGGGTGTAACTTTAGTAACTTGCACCGTAGAAGTGCTGCGAGCAGATATCAGATTTTTGTGGTTGGAGGATGTGAAACCTCGTTCAATTCGCAGAAGAGTGCTACAACAGTAGGGAGATGTCTGCACTGGCGGGAGAAGATTGTACGAGTGTATAGACATGATTAAAAATGGACGAACATCAATCCATGATCAGCAAAACACCGGTTGGTGGGTTCAAAAAAGAGGTGCAAAAAGTTAGTGCAGAGCTGTTAGAAGTGTATAGAAAACAGGGTAATTTCGTAGAAAAATGACATAAATACTCCCAAACTAGAGTACGGAAAAATTTGAACACAAATGCTTTTAAACTGAAAGCAGATAACGGAGAAATTCTAATTCAACGTTTAGAGGGGTAAAACAAAGTTTCGTATTAAGAGAGAAAGATGAAAAAATGTGCTTTGTAAAAAACTAAAACTTGTTTAATATTGTTATCTTAAATCAATTAAATCAAAGTGTTACTGAAAATTGGAATTTAGGAGGATAGACTTGACAAACGTCATTAGTTGTTTTACCAGTTACATATAGTATATAATGTGTAAAATGTATGAAAATTTCAGTATTGAACAAAAACAAAAACTTTTTTTTCAGATAACCTCATTAATTATTTCCATTAATTTTTCCTTGAATTATTTTTATTAATTATTTTACAAGATAACTCACGTTATTCCTCAACTAAGGAACAAATTTTATACTTCTCCTTATTACCATGTTTTTATTAACTTGCTTTCTTGTTTGTGTGTGTGTTTGTGTGTTTTCAGTACAAATCTTGCAATCGATTTTTAACTAACTTCCCGACTAGCTAGACATTTGAAACTTTTAGAATAGATCAAAACACGATGACAATGCATTTTTTAACACTTTCTGCCATCTTTAAGCAGATTTTTACCATGTTTTTTATTATTTTCAGTTAATTTTGTTTTGCAGACTGGTGCAGCCATTTGTCGTCCGGGACGGGAACGAAAAAGTTGAACGCAAGTTAACTTCCAATTAACTTCATTTTCTTTCAAGTTGATGGGATAATTCATCAAAAATTTTTTTAAAAAGTATTTATTAATACATAGAATTGTCAAGTTTATATGATTCAACAGAAAATTTAAAAACATGGTATATAAAAAGTTCTTTTTACCTTGTAATTATTTTGATAAATAACTACTAGAGCCACATAGAGGACCACAGCCAAGTTGGGGTCTTCTTTTCTGTAAATGAAACATTTTTACCGTAAACAAAATTTCCCTTTCCAGCCAATAAATGACGACAATCCAGCTGACAGTGAACTCACCATTCATCAAACGAACTTAATAGTGAATAACACTGAAATATTGTTTTAAAAAAACCGATAACTAGGTAACCTGTGAAACAACTTGAACGAAATGACAAAATATATAAAGACTTCCAAATTAGCGATGCTTAAATCAAAAATATCCCATCTCCTGTGTACAGATAGGCTTGGACTTAAGTAACAAGGGAAAAACCTAGGTGCAAGGCTAACTGTACGTTAGATATGTACAATTCTGCTGCATTATTTTCCTCCTAATCCTAACGATATTGTATTTTCACAGACATGGGGCCGTTATGGACCTCTTTTATAGTATTAAAAAGATGTCAGACACAATATCCTTTAAATTTTTTTGTTTTCTTGGCTTAAGATACTCTACAGCTTTTAGATTCAAATAAAACAGGTCTTGTGATTCTACGATGGTTAAATTAACGGACACAATTTCTCTTTGGGCTGAACTGTTCCATGCAAACCTTACTGTACATCTATTCTGTAGGACAAGGTCGATGAAAGGTTATTAATCTTGCCTATACATCAGAGTGTAGCAGTTGTTAGAAGTCAAATAATCAAGAATAGAGATTTTAAAACTAAAACGCTTTTATTAAAGTACTTGCGAACACTAAACAGCAACATTACAGTAGGCTACTTGCCACACTATAATACATCATCAAAAAGATGGAGTTAGACATAACAGGACAGAAACATCATTCTACTTTTAATTTTCCCCCTTTATATATTCCCTATCTATCTGCTGACGTAACAGCATGGCGTGTATATTCATTTCACTATCCAACGCATTCTTTAAGTCTGCCTCGGAACAGAACTTCTTTGGTATCTTTAAACGGATTTATCTAGAACTCCATCGAAGGTATCTCGATGGAATTTTTTAGGGCGTCCTATTTTCAATATACTATCTTCGGAAATTTGAATTGAATTCAAGAGTAAAAATCTTTAAATCATTTTCCCCGTATCAAAAATTACCCTGGAAAAAAAAAGGATTTTTTGCTCATTACAGAGATTAAACATTTTATAAGTAAAAATCTTTTATAAATCCTGAAGCTAAGTTATTTTGAAACTTCTCTGATGCTCGAAAGTGAAGGAAAAAAATATTCAAAGTGATTGATTGGGGAAGCAGATACATAAAAAAATAATTTTTTTTTCAGTGCGGAGGCACGTGTCTTGAAGACATTTACATGACCCGTCTACATTGCGACTTTGTTGGCTTCTTCAATATGGCAGCACCGCATAGGTGAACCAACAACGCTCCCTATGAGAGCTCATGAACGTTCAGACCTTGTCCGGAACCCGAGCCCACACGACTGAATCTCACGAACAATCTCATGAATACGGCTGAATCTCATTCAATGAGGTTACCACAGTCAAAAACTAAACATTGTTTAGTTGTTGAATTTCAAAAAATATTTTTTTTAAATTCAAATGGTTCAAGTATATTTATATGGAAATCGGTTCTGAGAAGGCTCGATTCGAACGCCACTGTATTTTCTTGTGTCAACGCAGGGTATTGACACGTTAAATCTGTAGGCCGGAAAGTCCCTCCGTGGGTTTTGCAGGGGTGAGAGGAGGGTATGAAACCACCAGATGTCGTCCATGGGGGTGCTCCGTCCAAATTGTGGTAGCAGCGTACTCACCGGTATGGTTTCAATTGTGGAAGGCCTTTGTTGCTGTGTCAGGCCTTGTCTGGTCCATTAAAATCATTGGAAGTATATTTATATTCGTAATGATTGTAATGTAGATCCATTTTATGAAAAATGTGATTACACAGTAAAAGTAATAAAATAAAGTTTTTTTGACGGGGACTCCCTCAAATTACAAACGAACAAAATTTTGATGTCATATAAATGGAAACAAAAATGTATATTTGGGTTGGTTAGATCTTAAGAGTCATCTATTGCTACTCGAAGTCTAGACAGACCCGATGTATTAGGTTTAGAAAAGTTAAAAAGGGGGAGTTTATCGAAGAAAAATGAAATCAGTATTATGACAGAAAACAGCAATCTAGAAGACTTATGGACACGCCTTAAATATAGTTATTGTCCACAGGGGAACCCTCTCAGCAAATTTCAGCAGAGTTTTATATTTTATGCAGAAAATCTCTTCAATATTGAAAGCGAATGGCTATGCGTAATACCGTTGATTACATAATTTGGACGAATCTGTTTAGCGCGGCGTAAATTCGGGACTAGTTGCAAAGGAAATAAATTTCATAGCTGCGAGACATAGTGTGATCCACAAAGTGATTGCATGGATTTTAATATGCCTCGGTAATAACCGTAATTTATCAAAAGCCATATCCAGCAGAATGTTTCCGTATTAATGAATTCATGCCTTATATTGCATAAAATTGCCTCTGGCCTTCGGAGTAGTCCTCCGTATGCAAGTGGCAACGAGCCTGTAATATTCATGGGTAATATTTAAACGACGCAAGCTGTTGTGCTGAATTTAACATGTGATGGTCTCATCAGATGTTCTTTCACGTGTAGGAACTCTGCTGGTGGAGTCATTCTAAAACCTCGCCGGGAAAAACATACGGCAAAATTTTAGGCTTAAAGAAATGGGTTTTTTTTATACTGCGGGAAGAACAGCATACTTTCTCTATTAAAAACTATTATAATATTTTTTCTTAAATTACTAAAGTCTTAAGTAATTCCATGAAATATTTGTATCATAACAGAAATGATGAGTATGCCTCCAAATTACTTATTAGAGCTATAGAAGCTAATAAACAGGAAAAAAATCTGAACATCATATTTAAATTAACATATTTGAGGATTAATTTTCCTAATAAGTTTACTTAAGGCTCTAATAGCAATTTTTTGTAGGTTCGTGGGGGGGGGGGACTCGGTTTGCAAGCCTTAGGATTGAAAATTGTAATAAACGGGGTTTTTAACGTAGGCTTACGTTCTTCCATAACGGTACTCCGGAAAGCAAAACTTCAGGCGCTAAAACCGTCCGTCGTTGCGAATTATAATTTTGGCAGCGTGCCAAACTCAATCTGTATCGCTTGGGCAAGCAGCAAACAATTAAGCAGAAAAGTACCAAAATGCGTCAAAATTTTGACATACATATGTATATATATACATACCTACATAGATATAGATACATATATACATAATACATACATACATATATACATACAAAAGAGGTAAGCAACGATAAGTAATCCTACGTTAATAACCCGCGGTAGTTTCGTTAGAAGAGACTACCTGAAATTTTTTTATGGTAAGTTACGATAAAAACCTGTAAAACGCTCTCGTTTTGACTGCTTTGGTCCATTGCGGTTATCTTCTCCAACATAAGGACGAATCTGACCGGGACCCACAGCTTATAAACAATTCCGAAGGGCCACAAACGCCTTTCTTGGGCGGGATCTTGTTTTGTATACCTAGTGCAAGAAATCTAGTTTTGCTGTTACCACTGATAAAGCCAATTAATTGGCCTTTTAGTGTGAAATTATACATTTTTGTGACTTTGTTTTGCGTCTCATATAGAATTATTTTTGCTTTTTTCACCATTAGCTTAATCTTTTAGATTTTTCTTATACATATGAAGATTGAAAAAAAAGTGAATCCATATTTTCCTACTTATTTGGCTAATTATAACAAGACAAATATCATATCATTTGTTTTATTTTAATATATTCTATTGTTGACCCCCTCTGCAATTCTCTTTTAAAATTTACAAATCGTTAAGCTAAATGACCCCGATCCTATTGCGTATAATCGGGCAAATTTTATTGCATATAATATAGTAAATCCTATTGCATATCATAGGGTCTTTAAAGCATATTAAGATATTCTCTCGACTTTCGTACCACATGTTTTTCTGCTCTACATGTACGCCTACCATACGAGAGCTCTAAAAATATGTAACCCCGATTCTGTAGAGATGAAATGAGATACTACCTATATTGAAGGATTGGAAAAATACTTGAGATAGATGTCTGAGTAAAATGTTTGCCATATCATAAAGTAATTTTTATTCATCCGGAATGATTACTCATGATTTCAAGATGCTTTCAATTCAGGTAGCTTAAACCACAGATCCACCTTATTATTACACTGCTGGCCACTGTAAATGCCACACCCTGAAGGAAACATGCAAATAACGCGAAATTTACAACATGCATTAGCGGAGGTGAGATATGCAAATGATTAGAATTTCAGCGCAGACACACATCACGCGCGCCCGTGGCGCCACTTCAAAGCGCTATTTAAGGCTTGGAGATTTCGACGATTTCAAGTTCGGCAATTGTGTTTTTCTTGTGGTCTTTTCAAAAAAACGACCAATTATGCCTCGTCGAAAACAGAGATCATCTTTTGATCAAGTATCCGAGTTCGACAGAGGAAGGATAGTGGCCTACCGAGATTGTGGATTATCTTTCAGGGAAATCGGTAGTCGTGTTGGACGAAACCAAACAACTGTAATGCGGATATGTGATCGTTGGATGCAGGAGGGTACGACGTACCGGCGTGTTCGATCGCATCCACCTCAGCGCACCACTTCACGTGATGACAGGCAAATTGTGCGCATGGCAGTGACGGATCGCTCAGTCACATCACGAACCATAGCACAGCACATGCAGTCTGTAACGCATCATCCAGTGTCTGCGCGTACCATTCGACGCCGTTTACAGCAGAGTGGTCTGTCCGCAAGACGTCCATTGCTTTGTCTACCCTTGACGCAGAACCACAGACGTCTCCGCCGCCAATGGTGCGATGACAGAAGGAATGGACGGCAGAATGGAATGAAATTGTCTTTACTGACGAGTCACGCTTCTGTCTGCAACACCACGATGGTCGCATTCGAGTCTGGAGACACCGTGAAGAGAGGATGCTGAACAGCTGCGTTATGCATCGCCACACTGGTCCTGCACCGGGTATTATGGTATGGGGCGGTATTGGATATCACTCTCGCACACCTCTAGTACGCATTGCCGGTACTTTAAACAGCCAGCGCTACATCTCCGAGGTGTTGGAGCCAGTTGTCCTTCCTTACCTTCAGGGCTTGCCCACAGCCATATTTCAACAGGATAATGCGCGACCACACGTGACACGCATTGTCCAACGGTTCTTCGTCAATCGCCAGATTGAATTGCTTCCCTGGCCGCCTCGCTCTCCGGATCTTTCGCCGATAGAAAACATGTGGTCCATGGTTGCTCTACGATTGACCCAGATTCCATCCCCAGCTGCCACAGTAGATCAACTTTGGCAACGTGTGGAAGCTGCTTGGTCTGCTGTACCCCAAGAACTCATCCAAAGTCCCTTTGAATCAATGCCGAGGCGTGCGGCAGCGGTGATCTCCAACAATGGCGGCTACTCTGGCTACTGATTTTGGCAGGAACCACACTTCACAGAAGTCTATAAATTTAATCATTTGATACTTGGTCAACATGTTATCTACAAAATAAATTTTGTTGTGATATCTCTTGTCTTTCTTGGTGTTGCAACTTGGGTGGCCAGCAGTGTACATTCACTAAATGATTTTTTATCAGGTTTATGATATTTTTACCTCAAAATAACGTTAAATGGAACATACAAATTACATTTGAAAGGAAATATGAATTTTATATCAATTTTGTACCAGCTTAAAGATATGAAACAGTTTATGATAATGTTTCTTCTTACGATATTATCTAACTGAAGTTCAATGGCCCAAGTGGTTCTCGGCATGTTAATAAATTTATATGCTATATACTAAGCGTAGTTTAAAGTCCATCATTATACAGAGGCTGTTCGCACATTTTTTAGACGATTTTGGTAAGCGGTAATAAAAAATCGTTTGCGGCAAAAGAAATAATTGCAATTGTACTATGTTTTTAAAAGTCAAAATTATCGTCTGCGGCTTGAAAGTTTTGTTTTTATTCAAAATGGCGTTTTTAACAAAGCAGTGCTTCGAAGGCTACCTTTATGCTCTTTCCGAAGAGAAATAAGTATACTCCGTTATCCAAAAACAGTGTGAGAGTCATGGTTTTGTGATATCTAAAGCATTGATAGGTAATATCGTCAACAAGAAAGGAAAAAAAACGTCAAATTGGAGCCTCAAGTGGGACAAAAATTCCAATCAAGTATCCAAGGAAAAAACGGACATCTTCGACTATTGCAAAGGTACGTTGTTTAATGTTAAAAGAAAATCCCCCTAGTCAAAGGACAGTTGCAAAATCATTAAAATGCTCGGTGTCCACTGTAAGCAAAGTGATAAACGTTGATTTAAATCTTAAGAAAGCGAAAAAACGCAATGTGCATCGTCTTCTTCCAAATCATATCGCTGAACGCAGGACACGCTGCAGAATTCTATATGAGAAACACTTATCCAAAGAAAAATGGAAAACAATTGTCACAATAGATGAATCATGGGTGTATTTAAATGATTTCAACAAAAAAAGAGCTATTTATTATCATAAAAGGGGAGAAAAAAATTTCAGTACATGGTTCAAAGAATCGAAAGAAAGTTTTTCTAAGAGATTCATGATTGTTGCTGGTTTTTCTTATAATGGCAAATTAAAAATAAAGAGAGTGGAAAAAATATCAAGATTAACTCCAAATACTATCAGAAACATATTTTATCGCCAATTTTTCTGAATGAAATACCATCGCTTTACCCACAGTGCCATCAATCTGTGAGACTCCATCAGGACAAAGCTAGCAGTCACACATCAAAATCCACTGTAAAATTCCTAAAAGAAATGGAACAAAAAACTGGTATCAAGGCCATACCCTTCACTGATATCCCTACTAAATCTCCCGATGTATCACCTATGGATTTTTGTGCTTTCGAACTTTTAAAATCTGGATTATCCAAACGTCGTCCCAAAACCCTTACAGGACTCTGGAAAGCTGTTCAGGAGGAATGGGATAGAATACCTCTTCTGACACTTCAAAAGGCATTGTTATCCTGGAAATTGCGGTGTCGAAAGATAGTTCAGAATAAGGGATGTCAAATAGAACATTTAAAACACAGGAATTTTATGTAATTTAGTTTTGTGAATACAATATATATTGTCTAAAAAATGTGTGAACAGCCTCTGTATAAGAAATAAAAATATAGATATATATAGCTCCCAGTATTAGTGGACAATATATTGAGCGAATTTTATGTTTAAAATAATACTACAAAAATATCTAGGATGAACAATTGATAAAGTAAAAAAATTATCATTTTTAAAGTCAAGTAAAAAGTTATCAAAAGCAAAAAACTGCGTGCTTATACCCTCACAAAATTATTAATGACTTCTAACATGCAACACGCAATAATGAGAAAGTTACCAGGATAGTTTATATGTAGTAACACCAGCTGCTACCCTGTCATAACTTCTAGCATTTGCGAGTCGCTGCTATTGGCAACTAAAAAATTTAAAGAAGCCATTATTTACTATTTGAGCTATTGGCATATGTTCCAGAAACGTCAATAATTACTTTTCCTTCAAAAAGTTTTCTTCGTGAAGGAGTGTTTAAAGTTTCAAGCATCCAGAATATGTTTCGAAGGAAATACATTTTACCCTTCATGAATGTATGATGGCGCATTGATCAGGAATCATAATTAATTACCAACGACTCATTCGTCGTTTGTTATTGTTGATGAAAATGATGTCAGTGCCATCAAAATCTGTAACTAACAGTTTAATTCTTTTGTTTTGAACTCTCGTAATCGGATGTTCTCTCATTTGTGAAATGTATTCATCGCCGCAGCCATATTGTAATAGTTGATTTCCTCTTTAAATCACAAAAAAATGTTTCTATATTTGTATAACTGATCTGAAATGAATCCCAAATATATGTAATACCTTAGATAGAAAGAATATTAAAAAATTTTAAAATTGCCTATATTTTTAAATCTTTTTTAAATAATTAGTCATCTGTCTTTGTTACAATTTTCTGGACGAAACTGGGGACCTATTCTCGAAACCTATTTCCTTTCTATGTAAAATTAAATATTTTATTTTAAGTTTAATAAATATTTTTCTATGTAAATTTATATAGTATAAATAAGACAGCAGTTTTTAAGCAGTTGCGGAACACTGGAAGACTTGTGCCGTGGTTTTTCTAATTTAATGAATTCATTGCTTTATCACTCTAATCAATATCATCATATTCTTGTACGTATGTGTAAATTTTTCGAGATCATTTGAATATATATATATATATATGTGTGTGTGTGTCGAGCTGTAGATCTCCTATTTAGGCTAGGCTTGCATTTGGGAGTGTGATCATATGCTGGCGGAGTCGTGCTTGATATAAAGCATCGTGTAGCTTATTTATGCAACACATTTGTTGTTTTATTTCCCTAACGAAATGGCTTATCGGCCCTAATCGTCTTGTGCGGATATGGTAACCCTTATTCCTTGTTCATATTGCTCTCGGAGCATAGCGTTGTGTTAACGATAAAAGTTTTTGCCAATTACAGAGCTCAACAACGTGACCACATGATATGTCAAACCAATCACAGGCCATGTCAATGATCTCAGCGCCAACGCTCTTAGAACTCCACTTCTAAAGACTCAATTATGTCGGAATTCTATAGCGGTGGTCTTGCTATAATACCGTTAAGTGTTGTCATCGCTAAGAAGTTTTCAAAAGCTACCATCCCATGTTAGTACGAACGCTTTTTATTTTTACTAAAATACAAAGATACTATCTATCAAAATGGCTCATACGTTAGCAAAAAAAATTTGTTTTTTCCTTTTTGGAAAAATACGTCTTAGGGATTTTCAGCCTGAATTTCAGTACTAACGTATAACTGAAGATATTTTTGTGTTACTTTTACCTCTAGCGTGCCAAGTATTTAGAAATTTACGCTTAACTATTAAAAACATTCAACCAAAACACGAAACTGATGTTGTTAGCATATTCTATGAGTAAAGAGGTTTATAAATTATGAAGCAAACAAATAATTTACTAAATGCTAAACATACATACTAATGATTTAATAAGGATATATTATATTTGTACGCATGCATTTTACGCATATTTAGTAGTCCTTTCTGAAACAAATTTAAACTTCGTTTAACTAATAATCTCGAAATACTTTACATATATTATCGACATGCTATGATTTTCAAAAGGCTTTCTTTTCACGTGCTAAAAGTGACACGTTTTCGAAATAACCCCAAAGAAAAATAAATCTCATGCCTGCATATCTGTTTGCATAGAGATATGCAGGACTATGTAATCATAATTCACGAAAATATTCCAGCCCGATATCCTGCGCTTTAATTTCACTATATCCTGCGTTACTAGAAACTATCTCCTCATTTCGGGAAGAGCGCTAAGCGCGGTATTCGGGGATATTATTTGTCAAAGATGAGTGGCATATATATCATTCTGACGCGTAGAGTGTTTCTTCTGAAGAGGAAGTTAAATTATGAGTGCAAGTACACTGCTATCACTGCATGTTATTCATTAACAAACTTTTAGGGTGTAAAAGGGGGATATTTACGTCTTTATTTGAAAATTTATCACACTCGAGAAATGGTTTGCAGTTTTCGAGACTTTACTTGTTTATACACGCATTTTTTTATTGTTTTAATTCGATCATACATGAGCCCCATTTTCCGTTTGTAACATTAGAAACATATATTCACGTGCTTCACTGTTATTAGGTTGCGAAGAATGGAATTTAAAAATGACATCCCGGGGTAAGTTCAGTTGATTAATTACTGGTCTAGAGTTTAACAGACCCAGTATTTCCCCGACTAATGGACACAAATATTGTATAATAGTGAAAATAATTCAGACTCCTATGCTGTTTTCATTGCAAAAAATGGTTGAAATTATATATATATATATATATATATATATATATAATTATATACATATATATATATATATATATATATATATATATATATATATATATATATATATATATATATATATACAGTGCTCGATTTCTAGAAATAGAGGTGCTGGAACTATAACCTTCGGGGGGTGCAGGGGGTATTCCGAATTATTGGTCTGAGAAAATAAATCTTTAGTTATACAAAAACTGAACTCGAACATTTTATTTATTTCTAAATTTATTTGGCAAAAATGTGTTGTAGTATGGTAATAAAAATGATTAAATAAATGTTTTAAACTATCGTAATTTTTTTTCCTAAAGAGAGGTACCGGAACACCGTCCGGCGCGTTCCGCCTCAAATCGAGCCCTCAATCTATCAAATATATATATATATATATATATATATATATATATTCTATGTTAATTGTATATATAAATAAGAGAGCATTTTTTAAGCAATTGCGGAACACATGAAGACTTATCCCGTGGTTGTTTTTTAATTTGAAAAATTCATTGCATTGCCTTATCTTCTTCACAAACACAACAGTCCCCTTCAGGCCCTGGCGGCCTCAACCATGCGCTCCTTCCAGCGTATTCTATCTGCGAGGACTCCTCTCCAATTTTTAACTATTTTGAGATAAATATTTGGCAACTTCAGAATGATCATATGCTATTTTTTTTTGCTTTGATTGTAATGTAAAATAAAAGATTTATTTTGAAAATGGCTCCTAAAAATGATAGATGGCTCGAAGGTTACATAACTGCAGTTTCCGGGGAGAAATATTCGTATCAACAAATTATAAAGAGGGGTAAAAATTTCGGTTAGGGCATTTCAAAAATAGGTATTTATGACATATTAAATTTGAAAGGGAAAAAAACGTCTAACTGAAAGTAAAAATGAAACCATGACCACTAAACCTCATCCTAAGACTGTTCGAACGCAGGTAAATATCAAGAAAGTGATGTCTCTGATCCTAAAAGAAAATACGCCGACTCAAAGATCCATTGCATTGAAACTAGTAATGTCTTCTGTCACTGTAAGTAAAATCATTCATAAAGATTTGAAGTTAAAAAAGATGTTTAAACCTAAAGTTCATCTGATTTTGCCAAAGCATATTGCTGAAAAAAAAAAGAAATTGTAGAAAATTATACGAAAAACACCTAACTGCTGAAAAATGAAAATTTGTGGTAACACTTGATAGGGCATGGGTGTATTTAAGTGACTGTAGTAAAGAAAAAGATGAATTTTCTATTGCTCAACTGACGGGAATGACCGTACAAAATGGCTACGTCAGTGTACAGAAAAGTTCTCAAAGGAGTTCATGATAGTAGCAGTGTAGAAGCGGAATAGTATAATTCCCCACGGTGTGTGGCCAAGAACAAATCTATTGTAAAGGCTTCAGAGGCAGGGGTAAATAGGGGCTTGTACATCAGGAGGAAATAGAAAACTAGCTGTCAGTGTGGCCATTGATAGCGATCTAAATTCTATAAATATTGCAAGATAGATGGTCGTTATTTTATGGCCCACAGTAAAACCTTCAGATGATAAGGGTCAAAGTGGTACTGCAAATGAAAATTATGATGGGGAGGTACTTCGTAGACTATGGACAGGGGCAGTATAATAAGGAACCAATTGGGGCAGGAACTACTGAGAGAAAAACAGCCCACTGCCCAATGAAAATGAGAGACGGGCCAGAATGCCCCCCCCCCCCGTAAACGGAAAACAGCCCCTCCAAGTAAGAAAGAAAAAGGAGCGAAGTTCCAGATTTATCTCAGACTTTTTCTTAGAGTTTAGATAATACAGAGTGTCGACTGCCTCAGTCTAGGAGAAGTGCCAGTAACCCGCAAAGATGATCCTGTATATGACATGATTTTGGGTCCCTGTCGTCAATGCCATCTTTCATCTCTGCATACTTCAGCTATAGTAAGTGTCTCCCCAAAGACTCTAAAAATCATTACTTTGACCATATAGTTTGCCTCTGCTTCTGAATTTTCGTATGTAAAATGTTAATATGAAAGAGAATATTGTACTAGTATCAGTTGCACTTTAATTGAATTTTGTGAATTATTAAAAAAATCTCCCTTGCTTGCTCCAACACACGCATGCATCCATTGTTTTAAGGTTACTTAATAACCTATAAACATGATTTTGCTACAACGACAAATTAAAAATAAAAAAAGTCTTAAAAAAAGCCAAAATTAATTCACTCTACTACCAGCAGAATAATTTAGAACCAATTTTTGAAGAAGAAATTCCAGCCTTATATGGAAAGGACATTGATAAAGTTAAGTTTCTTAAGGAAAAATCCTCTAGTCACACATCTAAATCAACAGCCGCTTATTTTGCAAAGAAAGAATCAGAAACAGGAATAAAATGTATCCCATTTAATGAAATACCTGTAAAATTACCCGACTCTTCTCCAAAGGAATTTTGCGATTTCGGTTTTTTGAATACGACCCTTAGGAAAACGGCATCTAAGAACACTGAACGGACTTTGGAAAACGGTCTAAGAGGAATGGGGTAAAACTGACATCTAAGCAAAAATTTACTTTCATGGAAAATTCGAGCTAGAGCTATTGTCAAGAACCATGGCTATCACATAGAAGCAAATCACCGCATAAAATACGTCATTTATACATAAAACTTAACTATCAAAATCGTTTCCATAAATTGCGAACGACCTTCTGTATACATACATACATATATACATACACACACACACATATATATATATATATATGTGTGTGTGTGTGTGTGTGTGTGTAACTGTCATTACTGTAATTACCGGTGTTAAACCAAAAGTAATCAAGAAAATCTCGGGGTAAAGTTTAGAACATATTTAATTACTCTAGAAATCACAGTTACAAGGGACGGATTACATTACACATTACAAAACAATTGAAAACATTTAGAGAATAAAAGAGTAAGTTGACTTAACATAGTCCAAAATTGGACATCAGTCCGACAGGTCTTTACGCTACGAAATCCTGGCTTTCTCTGGCTAAAAGAAAAACAGTACAACGGAAGTTGCACGCAAAGTCTATCCGTATGGTGGCGACATCTACATTTTAGGCTTGGAAGCATTATAACGTGTGTTACAGACTCCTCCTCTGGTTCTGATGCCGTCCCGGCAGGGAACTAGGAGGTAATTTTTGGGACGTCCTCTTTTCCTTAGAGGAGCCACATGTCCAGTGTCTCTTTCTATTACAGGATCATGATAGTCCTTTAGGGCAGTAATATGATAAGTTCCAAGGATTTGGTCTGGGTTGGCCAGGTCGGCAACCTCATATGTTGTTGGTGATCTCAAGGTGAGAATGAGGTAAGGACCTTCTCTCTTTGGCATAAATTTCTTGCTTCTGTTGTTCCGACTTATGGGATGAATGGTCACCCAAACTTTGTCGCCAGATTTGAAGTATTTTTGTCTTCTTCGTCGAAGTTTCCCTTCTGACGATTCTGCTTCTGTTCAACTCTGTCTTTGACATCTAAGAGTGAGTTGGCAAACCTCTTGAGATATGGGGTGATTTCTGGTACGAAGTTATCATTGTCGATCACTTGTCGAATATTATGCCTGATATCGTCTGTCGTTCTCAGCTGTCTTCCAAATTGTAAGTAGGCAGCGGTGTGACCGGTGGTGTCGCACTCTGAGGTATTCATTGCGAAACGAATTAGAGATAACTTGTCTTCCCAAGCCGCATGTTCTTCCCCCACCAGAATTGCCAGTCGAGGCTTCAAGTCACGATTTTTGCGTTCCGATTGATTGGTTTGCGGGTGGTAGACGGGGATGAGGTCTTGTGTAATCTCTAGCAAGTCAGTTGCATGACAGCACTTACGAACTGTGGCCCGTTGTCACTTATTTGTCTTCGCGGAAGGCCATATCGTAGGAATACTTCTTCGATGAGTATTTTGGCACAGTTTGCCGCAGTGGCTTCAGCAAGAGCAAATAGTTCTACCCATTTAGCGCTTGTATCTTCAACAATAAAGATCCATTTCTTGCTAGTGGAGGTTTCCGGAAGAGGGCCAAAAAGATCAATGGCCAGAGTTTCAAACCTTTGTGCATAAGCAGGTGTTCTCAAGAGTCCTGCTGGTTTTTGGGTTGTTGTCTTATAACGATTGCATTCAGGACAAGTCTTGGTGTACTGTGAGATGAACTTTTTCATACCTTGAAAGTAGTATCTGTATGCAATCTTCTTGTATGTGTTCTCTACGCCATAATGACCAGCTGTCGGGGCATCGTGGTACACTTGAAGTATTCTTTCTCGCTCTTGTATAGGAACTACGAGTTGAGCTTCTTCTTCTTCATTCTCAGGTGAATACCTATACAGGATACCTTGGTTCATTAAGTATCCACGACTGGTGCAGTTAGCAAAGTTCTCATCCTTGTCCATGCTTTCAAAGCAGTCAAAGATTTTCTTCAATTCTTCGTCCTTCAGCTGTCCCTTCCTAATATCACTGGACTTCCTGGATGGCATGTCCGCAGTGATTGCACACACATCAGAGGTTGTACCTTCAGCGTACAACGGTCTTGACAGCATGTCGGCTACTACATTGGCTTTCCCTGGGGTATAATCAATCTTCAGGTTGAAGGACTGAATTTTTAAAGCCCATCTTGCCAGACTGCCAGAAGGTAACTTTATACTTAACAGCCATTTGAGAGGTTGATGATCTGATGCGATGAAGATTTGTTGATTTTCTACGTAACCTCGAAACTTCTCTAAGGCCCACACTACCGCCAAGGCTTCCCGCTCGGTTGTGGAGTAGTTTCGCTCTGCTGGGATCAACAGACGACTTGCATATTCGATGACATGTTCATCGGGGCCACTTCCCTGGAGAAGGACTGCTCCAAGGGCATAATTACTTGTGTCTGTACGGATGGTGAAAGGTTTTGATCAGTCAGCTTGCCTCAATATATGAGAAGTCATCAAGCGCATCTTCAACGTCTCAAAGGATTCTTGTTGTTCAGGACCCCAGTGCCAATGCACTTTCTTCTTAGTGAGGTTACTAAGTGGGCGTGCTATTTCAGCAAAGTTGGGGACATATCTACGAAACCAAGAGCAGATTTGTAGAAAAGATTGGACTTCTTTCACATAGGTAGGAACTGGAATTTTTTGAATAGAAGAGATTTTCTCCTGGTCAGCTTCAATGTCATCTTTTGTTATCCAGAATCTCAGATATTTCACACGGTCACAGGCAAGGCGACATTTATCTCGGTTTTCATGTAGTTTGAAGATAGACAGTCTTTCGAAAACTTTTCGAGATCTTCCAGATGTTTGTCAAAAGTTTCTGAAAGGACGATGATGTCATCTATGTAAGACAGTGCGAAAGCATCTTTCAGGTCACTTCGAATTTTTTCAATTAATCTTTGAAAGGTGGCAGGAGCATTTCGTAGGCCGAAAGGCATACGTAAGTAACGGTACGTTCTAAAAGGACAAATGAAGGCAGTTTTGTCCTGGTCAACATCAGAAATATTTACCTGATGATAGCCCGATTGCAAATCAATTGTTGACATGTAGGATGTTGGTGTTGCTTCATTCAATAGATCGTCCATTCGTGGTAAGGGGTAGGTGTCCACTTTCTCGTAACACAGTTCAACTTTCTGTAGTCGATACAGAGGCGTACTTTCCCATTTGGCTTAGGAACAAGTACCACAGGTGCAGCGTAGGGGGACTCGCACTCTTCGATTATATTCTGCTTCAGCAGTTCTTCAATCTGTTCCTTCAAAATCTATTTCCTTGTAGTATTCATCCTATTGGGTGACGTTGCTACTGGGGGGTGATCACCTGTGTCGATACGGTGTTCAATAAACGGCGTCGGTTCTCCCCCTGGTTGGAAACATGTCTTATTTTTGTCCAGGAGTATATTAAGTTTTCTTGTCTGTTCTAGAGATAGGTGTTTACCCTCATCTTCTCGAAGTTCGAATGCGCTGATGGTTATATCTTCTACGGTCTTCTTGAAGAACTTGTACTGTTTTTGAGAACTTTCGGAAAAATGCCATTTTCCGCCTTGGAGGTCAAGGACAATTCCAGCTGCATTGAGAAAGCCCATTCCTAACAGAGTCTTATTTCCTTTTGCTTCAGGCAATACTAGAAATTCTGTTTGGATAACTTTGCCTTCAATGTACAGGTTGACGACAGTACTCAGAGCAGTAATGGTCTGTCGAATTCTCTCAGCCATCATAAATGAAATTCTCTTGTTCACAAAGGTGACGTTGTGATCTTGTAGGAATTTAAACAGCTTTTTACCTGCGATGGTATGGGAAGCACCGGTATCAGCACAAACAGCAATCTTTTCACCAAAAATTTTGAGGACAATCAAACTTGAGGGATACGAGTTTGAATACAAGTTGAATAACGTCATGCAGTTCACTGATGTTTCCACTTCATTAGCCCTCGTGCAGGAAGGACATGACATGATGACTCCAGGAGTCCCACATCCTTAACACTGGATGGGTTTTCTTCCTTCAGTTCTGAAACTTGGGAATCTAGGTTCTGTTCTAGAAGGTTCTGGTGGATGGTCATCATGGAATATTCCAACGGGTTGACTTTTCTTTACTGGAAAGGGTTTCCTGAATTCTTCTTTCTTCTTGAAAGTCTGATTTGGATTGTTTTTTATCCCAGGCCGTAGGCTACCGTAGGCGTCCAGTTTCTCGGCCAATTCCAAAGGATCGTTCAAATCCACCCAAATATCCAGGAAGTGTTCCCTGATATTTGCTGGAGTTTTTCTTTTTATCTGATCAGCGATCATTAAGCTTTTTAGCTGATCAAAAGTGGTAATCTTCAATTCTTTGATCCAACCTTCGAGATAAGAATTCAATTCGAAACAGAAGTCTCGCCACGTCGAATCCAAGTTTTTCTTCTGTTGGGAAAAATACTGCCTAAACCAGTCTCCTGTAACTCGAAATCTTTTGAGAAGCATTTCTTTTACCCTTACATAATTTTGAGCATCATCTTCATCCTCTCTTGCGATGAGTTGAGCTATATCAGGCGGCAATGAACCAATCAGGTATGCTGTCCAAGTACTTTCAGGGATGTTCATGAACTTCACTTGACGTTCAAAAATAGTCAGGTATAGACCAATTTCGTCTTTCTTCGAGTTGAACTTCGGAATAATTCTATTCAATTCAAACTTCGGATTTTCTAGCTGTTGGCTTACAACAGGCGTTCGTGACAGTTTTTCCATTTCAAGTTCCATCCTCAATTTTTCCAATTCGAACTCCCTTTCTCGTTGCTGGGCCACTTCCACAGCTTTCTGTTCTTCTGCTTTTATACGTTCTTCCATAATGAAGCTGAGAATCTCCTTGACTAATTCCTCATCATACTTTTCACTTTCGGTTATGAGATCATTTAGATCGTTTATTTTGAGATTGTCCGAAGGAACCAGACCCAATTCTGTAGCCAAAATCCTCAAATCCTCTTTTCTAGATCTTCCCCAAAATGCCATTTTTCGTGTGTTTAGTCTATTTCAAGTAATTTTATAAAGTTCAAAAAGCAAATTTGCAAATGGGAGGGAGAAACAAAAATTCCCACAATTTACATTAATTTGATTAACTGAATAGCACTTCAACTGATATTCAAATATATTAAATATAAAATACACAAATGAAAAAATTCTTCTTTAAATAACACTGTGAAAGTTAAAAGCACCGATAAATGATATTAGAATATGTTTAATTAGAAATACCATTCATAAATTATTTCATTTACTTTGAAGTTATAAATATGGTAAACTTGTTTACACTTAGTAGAAATAATTAAAATTATTTTCAATCAGAAACTACGTGTACATTTAACAACATCAATTAAAATAAGTTTGTAATAATGTTACGATTTGATCAATCACTGTTCAAATTTCCAAGTGACACATTCAAAATTAGATAACTTAAAAAGAACGAATATACTGACAATAAAACAAGTAATCTATCCTCAGCTTAAATTGTTTTATACCTTTTTCATAAAGCACAGAACATACATATAAATCGAAAACAAAAAGTAAAACATTCAAGTTTCGCTTTCAACCGTCATTTTAGAATAGTTTGAAACCGAAAGCATTTTCCATAGGGGAAAAAGAAATGAATATCAACTCAAAATTCAATTATACTGCAATACTGTAACATACAAAACTAGCAATAATCAATTATGTTAAATTGTTACTTTACAATTCCAGAAGGAACACTAACACCATTTAATTCATATGATGATTTGAAACCAGAAGTAAACAAATGAGAAAAATCATTACAATTTTATGTAAAATAGAAGATCATGATTTACGTAAAATGAACAACACTTATCTCTAATCACATTCGCAGGGTGCGAAATTTTCTTGTCATTCGCAGGATGCGAAAATTTCCTCTTGTTGTCGAGGCGACAACCATTTCGGGAACCTAAGCCTGCGAAAAAAAAACGCGAGAGAGAGCCGGGATATCTTACTTCGGGCCAAACGTTGGGGAGCAAATTTGTAACTGTCATTACTGAAATTACTGGTGTTAAACCAAAAGTAATCAAGAAAATCTCGGGGTAAAGTTTAGAATATATTTAATTACTCTAGAAATCACAGTTACAAGGGACGGATTACATTACACATTGCAAAACAATTGAAAAACATTTAGAGAATAAAACAGTAAGTTGACTTAACATAGTCCAAAATTGGACATCAGACCGACAGGTCTTTACGCTACGAAATCCTGGCTTTCTCTGGCTAAAAGAAAAACAGCACAACGGAAGTTGCACGCAAAGTCTATCCGTATGGTGGCGACATCTACATTTTAGGCTTGGAAGTATTATAACGTGTGTTACACACACACACACACACATATATATATATATATATATATATATATATATATATATATATATATATATATATATATATATATATATATATATATATATACACACAGTAGACGCTAGTTAATTCGAACTCGGTTAATTCGACCTAATCCAAAGGTCCTAAAAAACTTGTACTGGAATTAATGTTAAAAATATCTCATTAATTCGAACTAAATTTTTATCACTTCGGTTAATTCTAACTAAAAAATTTGACAAAAAAATTTTCTTTTTCCTCAATTAACGGAGAAAATACACGCTGTATTTATTATTTTGTGCGTCAAAATCACCTGTATTTTTTCTTTCTGTGTAAAGAGGCACATGCCTGCATTCCTAGACTATTGCATTTCCGCTAAACGTTAGTGGCTATTGTCCTTATCAGTGCTTAACAGACAAAGCGATTTTCCGTTATTTGTAAGGATTTTCTTAGAATTTCAGAAAAACCAGTCTTTACTACAGATTCTAGGGAGCTGCGTCAGTTATGCCTGCAGTGCAGACAAGTTAATGTGATCTAGTTTTTCCTCCTCAGTGTGTGATGTTAAAGTGTAAAAATTCAGGATGTCTACGCGTGGAAAGTACAAAACCCTAATTTTGGAGACAAAGGTAGAAATTTTAAAGAGAGTAAAGAATGGCGAATGTAAAACAAAGTTAGTAGCTGACTATGGAATTTAAAAAAAATATCTTGTAAACTTATTTGAAAAACAAGGAGTCAATTTTAGATTCATGGGAAAAATAAAAATTTGCTAGAGGGAGGAAACTCATGAGAAATGCATCCCAAGAAGATCTAGAAAAAGCTTTACTGCTATGGTTCCAGGATGTTAGATCTCGAAATTTTCCGATAAATGGACCCTTAGTGCTGACGAAGGCTGATGAATTGGCAAGTCGAATGGGTATTGAAGATTTTAAATGCAGTGATGGATGGCTTTCTCGATTTAAGTCAAGGCACAATATTTCTTATCAAACTGTATGTGGCCATAGCTCTGATGTAAACGAAGACGTATGCACTGATTTCGGTAGGAAACTGCCAGGGGTTTTCTCTACTTACCTGCCGAACGATATTTTAATGCGGCCATAATGGACAAAGCCATAATGGACTCTATTAAAACTCTGAAAGCATTTATTCAGATGGAACCTTCCTCTGAAAATGAATTGAAATTCTTACTTCAAATCGAGAAGTTGGCTGAACAATGTAGGTATCATAAACAAAACGAAACATCCACTTTACAGTTTTTCCCCAAAGTGTAATTCGTATTTTTAATTAAAGTTTACTTTCTACTGCATATCTTCTGCTTCATTTTATGATTAAGGCAAGTCTGTATTGCTTTTTAATATGTTAATTTTAGATAACATAGTATAATATATTTTCTGGGGTTATACATACTAGGAGATTTTTCTTCTTCAGTGATACACTTTTAAAGTTATATATTTTCTCTTAACATCGGATAATTCGAACTTCAGATAATTCGAACTTTTTCCGAGAACCTTTAGGTTCGAATTAACGAGCGTCCACTGTATATATATAGAGAGAGACTAGCTGAATACCCGTGCTTCGCACCGGAGTACTTGTCCTCAGAATTCAGCTACATTTAGCCATTCATCATTGGATCAAAAAAAGCTTAAATATAAAACGCACTCACGTGCATGCGTGCGTACTTAGCCCTCAGAATTCAGCTAGATTTAGCCTTTCATCATTGGACCCAAAAAAAACTGAAAATTGAACGCACTCACACACGCACACACGCGCATGTGTGCGTGCGTTAGTTGGTTAGTTAGCGTGCATCAGTTAGCTGCTGGATAATTTCGATTTGAATGAAAATTTTTATTGAAAAGTTAGTAACATGCAGCATGCATTCATGAATTAGTTAGTTAGTTAGAAACATGCATGCATGCATTCATGCATTAGTTAGTAACATGCATGCATGGATTAGTGAGTTAGTCAGTCAGTCAGTCAGTTACTGAAGAAAATGACTGGTGTTATTACCAAAAGCACCATATGAACCAGAGCCTAATTCCTTTAAAATGGAACAAAACGAGTAACTCCAGTGAACCATGTAATCCACTACTGCTACAGGGGCATCCAAATTTGAGAAGACAGAGTTTAAAGCAGCCAAAACTGCAATTATGTCAGACCCAGGTCCTCCGCCTAAACTACAAATTGCTTTTGGTAATAACACCAGTCATTTTCTTCCGTGGCGTTGTGTTGTTTGTTGAGTTGAGTGAGTGAGTGAGTTAGTAGCATGCATTCATTCATTAGTTAGTAACATGCATGCATGCATTCATGCATTAGTTATTAGTAACATGCATTCATGCAATAGTTTGTAACATGCATGCATGCATTCATGCATTAGTTATTAGTAACATGCATTCATGCATTAGTTTGTAACATGCATGCATGCATTAGTTAGTAACATGCATTCGTGCATTCATGCATTAGTTAGTAACATGCATGCATGCATTCATGCATTAGCTATTAGTAACATGCATTCATGCATAAGTTAGTAACATGCATGCATGCATTAGTTAGTAACATGCATGCATGCATTAGTTAGTAACATGCATGCATGCATTAGTTAGTAAAAGATTACTCCCTGTAAAAAAACATTAACATTATCTACATTTAAATCATTTGAGTTGAAAATAATGTAAAAATCATTTATCAATTATTATATCTGAATCATATTTCAAGTCAAAAAAAAATTACTCCCTGCAAAAAACATTAACATTATCTCCATTAATTTGAATTTATAATAAACCACTAAAAGCCGAAAAGGAAAAATGTCAAATTGTCTTTAGGAAATCATTGCTGAATTCACATGTTATTACTATATTGCTTGATAAATGAAAGAACTTTAGAGTTTGAATGTGGTATTTATATTATTTGATTAATTTCTACAGTTTTAAATGACTTTAATTTCTTATGTTTACAGAAATTTATGTTTTCGTATCGTTTCACATAACTATTTTTCCTTACGTTAATAGAAGTTCAGTTAAAATCGAAAAATTCTACACAACTTTTAAGAAAGTTGGGTTTTTACGCTTTTTCAAACTGTGAATTTGTTGATTCCGATTGTCTTTAGTCTTCACATAGTTTTTAACAATAATATGATCCAAAACTACTATTTTTCAATATAATTGTTTTCATTTTTTAATATAATTGTTATCAAGTGTTTGTTTGGGGGTGTGTTTACTTACGTGTGTTATAATCATTGCTAAATTCGCATGTAATTATTATATTGCTTGAGAAATGAAAGAAATTTAGAGTTTGAATGTGCTATTTATATTATTTGTTTCATTTCTACAGTTTACGTTAATTCATTTCTTATGTTTACAGTAATTTATGTTTTCATATCGTTTCACATAACTATTTTTCCTTTCGTTAATAGAAGTTCAGTTAAAATCGGAAAATTATAGACAACTTTTAAGAAAGTTGGGTTTTTACGCTTTTTCAAACTCTGAATTATAGATAAGACTGAGAAACCCAACACCAATGATTTTAAAATTTGCATCAAGTAAACACTTGAAAACAATTATATTAAAAAATAATAGTTTTGGATCATATTATTGTTAAAAACTATGTGAAGACTAAAGACATAATCAGAATCTTCAAATTCACAGTTTGAAAAAGCGCAAAAACCCAACTTTCTTAAAAGTTGTCTACAATTTTCCGATTTAAAAAAATTGTTATGTGAAACGAAAGCATTAATTACTGTAAACATAAGAAATTAATTAACGTCATTTAAAACTGTAGAAATGAAACAAATAATATAAATACCACATTCAAACTCTAAATTTCATTCATTTCTCAAGCAATATAATAATAACGTGTGAATTTAGCAATGAGTATAACACACGTAAGTAAACACACACACAAACAAACACTTGAAAACAATTATATTAAAAAATAATAGTTTTAGATCATATTATTGTTGAAAACTATGTGAAGACTAAAGACATAATCGGAATCTTAAAACTACATAGATTTTTTAATGAAAAAAAACATTTGTACATACAGAGAGGGATGTAATTTTTAAAATCATCGGTGTTGGGTTTCTCAATCTTATCTTTAACTCTGTTCTGAAGTAATGGAAATTCACATTTTTTAATCACGATGTTCGAGAATCAGCCTTATAGTGAATTTAGCAATGATTATAACACACGTAAGTAAACACACACACACACACACGCAAACATTCGCTTTTATTAATATAGATTTCTTATTAAATAGTATGTTTCAATAATGAAAATATTTATTACTTCGTTAATATAATTGTTGAAATCATATACAATTGAAATTTATTAACGAAGTAATAAGTATTTTCATTCATGTAATATTTTTAAACCATCTTAATATTATTATTTTATATTTCTTATTACATAGTATGTTTCATGAATAAAAATACTTATTAAACATAAGAAATTAATTAACGTCATTTAAAACTGTAGAAATGAAACAAATAATATAAATACCACATTCAAACTCTTAAATTTCTTTCATTTCTCAAGCAATATAATAATAACATTTCGTTTAAAAAATTTTAACACGTATTCTACAGCTTAAAACTACATAGATTTTATAATGAAAAAAACATTTGTACATACAGAGAGGGGTGTAATTTTTAAAATCATTGGTGTTGGGTTTCTCAGTCTTATCTTTAACTCTGTTCTGAAGTAATGGAAATTCACATTTTTTAATCACAATGTTCGAGAATTGTGTTTAGTTACGTGTGGCCGCCAGACAAATTTGTACGTCAAATATAGTTGCCGGGAAAAAACTTGGTCAAAAGGTCTGTTTGTTTACGTTTTTAACGTAAAAAAATGAAATTAAAAAAATAATATAATGAAAAACTGTTTTACTGTGAAGAAGATTTAAGCAATTCAAGATCTCTAATTAAATTTTTCTTACGCTTCGTTCACACGATACGGTTGCGGTTTTATGATCGTTTCGGTGTCAACTTAAAGCTGTGTTCACACGATTCGATGTTTCTTTCACCGCTTACGGTTTTCCCGTCCTTTGAAATCATTGCAGTGTAGTTCACTTTGTAGGATGGACGTAAATACCTCTCTTGTAATATACTGGTATCGTCGTCGTCGAAGCAACATTAAAAAAATTTATAGAATGTATTGGGTACATCCTATTTTGAGGGACAGATATTGTCTGGGATCTTTTCAAACGCTTATGATTGAATTAAGAAGGGATTAATCGAAATTTTTCAACTCCTTCCGAATGACGATACATACATTTATTGAGTTAAAACTTTGAATTTTTTGTAATGGTTAACCATATAATTTGCAAACAAAATCACATCATAAAACTTCTCATAAAGTTTTTAAAAAATTTTAAAATTTAAAATTTTTAAAAAAAGTGGGGTAATTTAAAATTGTTATAACTCGAAATATTATCTGTCGAATTTCAATTTTTTTTCATTTAATTAAACAGAAATTTGTTTTAATTTCGATTCAGCGTTTTTTAAAATATTAATTTTTGAAAAAATTTAAAATATTTAGAGAATTTAAAAAAAATTATGTAACTTATTTTTAAAAAATCCTATTTTTAAAAGTAAATATATTTTTCAAATTTGTTGAATCAAAATTAAAGAAAAATAAAAGACATGTTCCGAGTTTGAACCATTTATATTTAACGGTTCTTGACTTATAACAATTTAAAGATGAGAAATGGTGAAAAAACCCATCATGCAAAAAACGTATTTACAGGTTTAAACAAAGATAGGCTGCTATTAGAATGGTGCTAATAATAATAATAATAATAATAATAATAATATATCCTATTCTAATTAAGATATAAACATGACGTCGTTTAAAGCGTCATTTAAAGTAAAACATTCTAATGTTTTGTCCCAAATGGTCGGTCTTTCTTCAACCGAAGAAATTAAAATTTTTGTGTCAATTTTCTCCATTTGTAAAAAAAAAAGAAATCCACAGCAAAAAACTGTAAAAAGCAACCAAAAAAAATCGCTTCAAAGAATCACTTCAGTAGCTAGATCGGCACTGGTGTACGTTTCCTTCAAAATAACCGAATCGTGTGTACTCCCCCTCTCAATTCTATACGCCAATGGCATCTGAAACGGCGGCGCGGCATCCGGTTTCGGTAGACAAAATCGAACGACATATGCTACCGATTCGGTTGTTCTCCCGTTTGAAGTTTTCGACCGCAACGTGTGAACAGACAAAACAAAATTCACAGTTTACTGCAAACGAAACGACAAAACCGAGACGATCATAAAACCGAAACCGTATGGTGTGAACGCAGCCTTACATTAAGGGCGATGAATGAATCACGTGATTGAATGACTCCATCGTTGTTTACAACCCAAGGGGAGAATATGCCGTAAATTCTACCGCATTTGAAGAACCACGCGAAAAATTTGTGTTGGAGTATCGTTCTTTAAAATTCAATTAAAAATCGAAATTTTAAGATAGAGACTTGAAATGAAGTTTATATTAATGAGAAAGCTTTCATCTTCCAGATGATGTAAATATTTTTTTGTAAGATAAAAACTCGAAGAGCATCAACCGTAGATCCTCAAACGAGCGTAAATTTCTCGAAAAAGTGGGTTTAATATTTTGATGAAAATATTAGCCTGTTTTAAATTATTTTTAAACAAATGAGGTCTTGTTTGAAGGAGAAATGTCTGTAGTCTTAGATTGTAAAAAGATCAAAATTCTACCATCATTTTTTGTCGAGATATCGTAATCTGAAGTTAAAAAAACATAAAATATCCCACAAAACATAAAATAAAAAATTTTCTAGAATAAAATTTAAAATTCGGGCTTCGAGGTGCACCTTCCCATAGTCTGCACTACCCGTGTGCCAAATTTCGCGGCTGTAAGTTTCACAGATTCGCCTGGGGGCCGCACACACACACACGCAAACATTCGCTTCTATTAATAAGATATATATATATATATACAGGAGGTGGGTGCTTAAGAGTCCATTACCTAGTTCAAGATGCGAACATGGCAGATATGCATTCACTCACAAATCAATCCATGCAGGCTGTTATGCGGTTGAGTGATACTTGACCCTCTGCAGTAAGGGCCACTTGGCTTCAGAGGAGAATCGGTGCTGCCATATTATGCTAAGCTCGTCCTGAAATGGTTAACAGTGTGAAATAGATACATAACAGTGGTCTCAATGTGATTGAGATATATGTTCTGCTGCTCTAGTAGAGCAACAATATATATATATATATATATATATATATATATATATATATATATATATATATATTACATATATGTGTGTATGTGTATATGTGTGTGTATTATGAGGATGGGCAAGTACTGTCCTCAAAGTCGCCGCCAAGTAAGACCTAAATATACACCTTCAAGCTTTTGCTGGAAGTCTAAGCTTTTCTTTATTTTCATTATTCCTAGATATAAATTGTACTAATACATCGTAACTAATTCACATGTTTCTTCTCAAAACTTAATAAATAGAAAATATTTTAATGAAATTAAATTATTTGTGCGTACAAGAACACGGGATGACATTGTTGAAGAGGATAAAATTTTCTTAGAACAAGTAGTATTTCAACAATTTTTTTGCTCTTGATATTTGATATTTGGGGATATGTGAAACCATTTATGTGATTTCTTTTTGCATTTAGGTGTATACTATAAAAACCTGTTTTGCTCAGTATGCTAGAAATTATGCGAAATTTAAATGAAATTCATTTCATCCCATATGTCGATGCACACAGTGAGACGTTGGACTTTAATAGGCTTTAATAATGACCTTAATTCATCAAATTATGTACCGTGTTGAACATATCCAAACTAGTGGCATAATGCCGCACTTTATATGAAATTACCACTAAACTTAATTAATTGGCCTTCGGAACAATTGAAGAGATATAATACATAATACCGGTGATTTATATTTTATTGAGGCTTATAGACTATAGCGCTAAATTTATTATATGGACCTAGTAGAGCTTCATAATTTGAAATCAAACTACTTTTGTTCGATACATAAGTACACACAGTTTCATTTTGATTTATATAATAGTATGTAAAATATGTAATACCGTATGTTAATACTTTCAGTACAATGTGTTCATACACGTAAGTATTAATTTTCAAGGCATCAAATCTACAAACATAAAATAATATTTGTCGACAATAAATTTTCACAAACTATAAAGTATTTTTTCCTGATAATACTCCTGTAAAAATGATAGTACTTCCATGAGCGATATAACACTTCTCCGTGGCAATACCTTTGTGGTATGAGAATACTGTTTTTAACAGAATACACAACTATTAATAATATAAACCTCTCTGAAGAAAAATTTCATAAATGTAAAAACATTTTTCATATCATAAATAAACATTACAATATATTTTCACGTTAATACTTTCATAAATGTAAGCATACCTTTTTTTTATTTTGGCAATACATTTCAAAGGCATTAAATTTGGTAATACATTTTCAAGAAAAATTTTCTCTAATATTAAAATATTCTTTTTTTCTAATAATACTTCCGTGAAAGATAAAACTATAGTGAAACTAAGTCTTCTGAATTGTGAGAATACATTTTAACGAATATTCATTTAAAACAAAATAATACTACTGAAAATCCAATTTTCCTTTATGTGAAACTTTTTCACAGTAATACTTTTTTAAAAGATTAATATTTTCATAGACATAATATTTTTTAATATAAAGAGGATAAATGTTCAAGAGCAATACCCTCTCTAATGAATGATTGTTTTAAAGAAAATAAGTTTATAAACACAGTTACACTATTTGAAAATGCAGTTTAATATATGTGTAAAAACATTTTCATGATACCGCTTTTAGAGAAGTAAGATTTTTGAGATAATACTTTACATATGGAACTCTAAATTTTCTAGACAATTCCGTTATACTTATGGATAAACATTTCAATACAGAAATTTTTAAGGCAAATACATTGTCAGGGCAATAGCTTCATAAGACGAGACAATCATATAAATACGATATACTTTTTCAAAATTTTTCAACGGTTTGAAGGTGACACATTTTCAACAAATTTAGTTTAATTATATTTTTTACTAAGACACTGTAACTTGCTTACTATTACAGAAAACAACAGAGCATTAGGACATAGTTTTATTTCATTACTCCCTAACGGCAGTTAAAAAGTGTTTACGATTTCAGGTAGTTTGTTTGAAGTACCGTTGAGGATTGTCTCATTTGCAGTTCTATCTGTAAAAGCGCACCGGAGGTTACTTTCTGAAAGATATTCTATAGTTTTAATTCCATTATTTCTGATGTTTAAGGCTACCACCTTCTTGAAGCAAGGATCAATAAGATCTAAATTTATTAAGGTATAGTGAGGAAAATTTGATGGCAAAAGAGGCTCTTGGAATATTATGTATTAATTAAGTCCCAAGTTCAAGGAAGTTAGATCTAAGCTATGAATGTGTATGGCCAAGCAGGGGTGGTTAAAATGATGTCTATCCAGGATAATGCAAGCCCAGACGTGTAGAAAATGATTAATACCAAATCTGCAAAAAACTTTTAGTTACCCTTTTAATACCAAAAATCATCAGTTGATTTTATTGCGGATTTACCAAAGATTTTTACATCTGTTTGATTGCAGTGCACACACTGATGATATTTTTTTTCTTTTATATGGATAATAATTTTTAAGTTGAACGTGCAGAGGCAATTGAAGGGTTTGATGCAGAGGAAATAGCTCCAGCCTGGGGGAATTTAGCTTTACATGTACTATCTAGTGGAATTTTTTTTTTTTTTAATCTTTCGTTTCATGCAAGAAATAGGTAGTTTTTGTGTTACTCAAAAGAAGGATCTGCCTAACTCGTTAGAAACACATTTTTTCCTTAAAGGACTGACGTGGTTAGTTTACAGGAAGGTTACACAAAGCTTATCAACGGTGGAGTTTTGGGTTCTAATAAACATAATACTGTAAATTGTTTAACTGCAACTAATGGAACTACCCCGCAAATACGTCTCACAAAATGATATGTGGGTTTACAATGGACTACAACCAGACAACGTACCAGATGAGCTAGATGTTACAAAGGAGGGATTTGACTATTGAAAAATGTAATATTCTGTCTGTAAAGCCAAAATATATGTTGTATTTCAATTGAAGTTTTCTTTAAATAAAATATTATGATAGTAGGTTGTATTTTTTGAGAAATCTTTTTCCTATAAGTAGATAGAACATCCATTTGGTGGCAAGAAAGAGGTAGCTCCAACAATCAAACATTTTCCATGTTATCTAGAAGAAATATTTTTGAGTGAAAATACTGTTCTAATGTATAAGAACTATTCAGGAAATTTGTGAAAAAATAATATTTTCACACAACTTAGAAATTTTTATTTCCAAATGTTTTTTATGGTTTTCCGAAAATTTGAAAAATTGGAGTTACTTCCTTTTTGTAGCAAACCGTTCAACTATAAAAGAAGTACAGTAAAAAATGGTTCCATATATTACGAGCAAACCTTCCGAAACTTGCAATTCGGCTATTCCGCAGTCAGTAACAAAATAGACGTCTAATATGATTGTATAATGTTTTGAAAATCAATAATTATAGCCATTATATTAAAGTATTTTTTAAATGTAATATAATGAAAGTTTCCAAAGAGCGGTTATCGAGTATGAGTGAAACAAAAGTTGGAGAAATGGATAAAAAAATGGAGCTTACTGTTCATTATATTATAAATATCACATTTAATTAACAGAAAAGTTATGCAAGTATTCTGGGACTAAACCCTTGCAAAGTTAGATGATTCTTAGAAAGATCCATCTAAGAATAGCCGAAGCAAACCAAAGAATTAAACTAAAACTTGAAGTTTCATTGCAAGGAGATTAAGGCATTCATAAATCAACTTAAATATAAAATAAGAAGTTTTTACCGTTCTGATTAAGAGAACCTATTGAAGAATGTGTACATACAAGAAAGACGACCTTTATTAGAGCTCAGATAATTGAAAAAAATATTAGGAAAACAAAACGGGAATAAGCCTTCAATTTTAAAGGAATCGGTAGCTTAAACCAATTTATTCAAAGTTCAATTACTATGGATCTTATGGAAAACTTGTAGTTCAGAAAAAAAGAACTATGAACAAAAAATATGCATAGAACCGTGACACAACGTTGGGAACGGGTAGGTGTACGTGTCAGGAAGTTCTTGAGAGAATGGGAGGTCTCAAGTTTATTTATATAAAAATGATAAGCAACATGATGGCAAAATGATGGCAAACTGTGTCTTGCAGGAACATTCATCTTATAACATGGTAAGGATAATATTATTATGGCCTATAGGTCATTGAGGAATGGTTACTCTAAATGGTGCCTTTGTATCTTCATACAACTCCTCGCACTCTCTCTCTCTCACACACACACAAACTGCTTCCTAAGTTAAATCACAGGGAATATCACTGGGAGGAAATAGATCGCGAATATTATAAGTACAATTTCTTTAAAAAAGGTGGAACTTAAATGTTCTTTACTTTTGGAGTAAAATTACTACGAACAAAAGTAAAGAACACTTGCTGGAATTATGCCAGTCATCTGATCAAAAGGGGACCCAACAAATCACTAGGCAGTAACTTTTAGATCGATGTCATTATTCTGAGCGATATTTTTTAAAGAGTGAAATACTATGAATAAGATGATTTCGAAGGGAAACTTTCTTTGCCAAGTTTCTACCTTTACGTTTTTCAGCAATTGTTTTAAGTAGGATAAAAGATGTTTTGCGCTTTTAAAATTGCGATGTTTTTGTGTGATATTTTACTTAACTGTACTCTGTTCAAATTAGAAGTTGTTTCTTCTTTTCTCACATTTTCGATAAATAATAGAGAACTAGACTATCACAACTAGAGCTAAAATCTGCTTCTTACAGAAACAGTCAATTTCCCTGTGAAAAGTAATGAGCTTCATTTGATATTTTTATCTACCCATTTGTATTTGCATACAGAACTGAGATACGGGTTAGAAAAATACGATGCTTTGATACAACACGAATAATTCAGACCATTTCGTCAACCACCTGCTAACTCCCGGTTATATATTCAGATTAGAAGCAAAGAAGTTAGGGATTAAAGAATGGAAAACACTTTTAAAACAAATTCAAAATTGAAATATATTGCTTAAAACTTTTGGTATCTTCCATGGGATTACTCATGAGAAAGAAGTTTAGAAGTTTCAAAGTAATCTACTCTTAATTTAACCTTCAAATTTCCTACAAGAAAAATATGATATAACGGTGTCCAACTTCCATATTTTAATAATTAGGTTACTATAAACATAATGATTTCAATTTAAGATTTTAAGAGATTCCAAGTTAATTTTTGTTCTTCATGCTCAGTTACAGTTTTTAAAGTAAGTTCAAATGAGAAGTTTTACTTTTGCCTGCTCTAAATTATTTTATACAATTTTAAACTTTTCTGAAGTAGTTTATGATAGGTAGTTTATTTAGCTGGGTATCCCTCGAGGCTAAATTTATTTAAGAAACCGCTAAATATTCTGTATGCGTTACCTCGTTTTTCTTCAAAAACGTAAATGAAGTTTTATTAAGAACATCAAGCGAGAGGCATAAAAATATACTCATGTGAAGAATTGTTATCTCCCTCTGAAAAAGAAGAAAACGGTTCTCAGAGCCGTGGAGGCAAACAAAGATAGACAATTTCAGGTTTTACTGGATCCTTAGCCACAAAAATGTGTTCTTTATAGCGTTTGTTTCTCCGATTCCGCCACAAAAGAAGTGGATATAATGAACTTCTTTTTCCTCAGCCAAATGCGTTGCATAAAACTGATTAGATAATAACCGAAACGTATAGTACTAGGCTGCATTGTTGGGATGCGTGTAGGAACTTCTACGTTTGTCATATAACTGTGAAGTTGAAATATTTTCGATATTCTACCACATTTCAATAGCGCATCAAACAAATAATTCAACCCTTCATCAGACAATTGTGGAGTCCTATGCTGTTCTTTCACTGAACAAAACCTTTGTAATTAATCATATGTATCCGCGATTTGTCCTTTAAGACAATTAAGTCTAATGCTCCAAAGGCTTGCCCACAGGTAGAAAGCTTTTATCTCATTATTTTACCCACAAGCATTAAGTTTTAATGGGATAGATAAATTTTTTAAGACGTTATACAGAATGATAACGTTGTACATAATGTGTTGCCAAAGGCGTCCAGTCGGTGGTCTGAGGGTTGCGGGCTCGATGCCGGTCGCTGACAATTGGCAAAGGCGTCGAGCCAGTGATCTGAGGGTTGCGGTTTCGATGCCGGTCACTGACAAATCCACCGCCGTGTTCACTAATGGCGGCTGGTGTACGTAAAATCTGTAGTGGCTTCAATGTCCTCCAAGTTTTAAAATTTACCTCTGGAGGTGCGGTAGTTAAGTGTTCCGGTCTCGTAACTTGACTAGGTTCAAAATTACGGGACCAGCCCATAGGGGGTGGGGGAATGCTGGTCCACCTATACGGTGCTCCCAGAAAAGTAGCCATCAAAACCGCGGTGTCATATGACGGTAAGGATAATGTCCAAAAATACCGTCTGCCGCATTGGAGAAAAGATATAGAATGATTTATAAGATCGATATTCCTGTGAGAGATATTTTTTAACTTAAAAAAAGATGTATCTGAAAAATCTGAGGAATCAAATCGAAAATTAGATCAACTGAAAAGGAACTGTTTTCATACCTGGATTGTAGCTTAAAATACATTCACTTGCTCAGAAGATTAAATCCGAGTTTGATTACATACTTTGAGATTTTGTTCACTATGATTATTTATGGGAATTCAAAGGAACGGAATTTGTTACAGGGACTATAACTTCATTTTTTCCACTTAGAAGGGAGAGTTCATATCTTTTAGGTCGCTGGAAATGAATACCTTGATCTTTGTTATTTGAGGGAGAAATTCTGGATTTTTACCGTATTTTTAGCGCCTAAAGCAGATCTTTTGTTAGACATTTCACCAATGGATAATGATAACAGGTAAATTTATTTACACTCTAATAGCTTAAGTATAGAAGAGACAAAAATTTTGGGTACTGTCCAAAGACGCATGTTCAAAAATAGTGGTAAGTGAGAGTACAAAAGAGATTAAAAAAACCTCTAGTTTACATTGTCTTTTTTATGAATATTTGTAATCTGAAATTGACATTTTAACAGAAAATTTTGTAGAACAACATTTTATTAGATTTCAGGACCTTTAGAACAGTGGTGCGCAAACTATGGGTCACAACCCCAAAGGGGCGGTTGCAAAACCATTGAAGGGTTCGCTGATTGTTTGATGTGAATTTATATCATGATGAAATATATAATAAAAAAATATTCTTTAAATTATCTATAATAATATTCTTTTTATATAGATGTATTTTATATGTTAAATATATATATATATGACACGGAGCTTAATTCTTATCCATCTTCATTATAGTGTCGTATCTCACGTTACTCCATCTTAACCTATTCCTAAATAATTATTAATGATATAGCAGTCAGTGATTACAGGCCTGTGGTAAAGAACTACAAATTAATTACACTTAAGAATTTATTTCCGAATATTAACCTACCCCGATTCAATCTGTTAATTACCTGCCAAGTCTCATCTCGATTCTCGTGACGCGTGACCAAACCGATTGAAAAACTATCTCGCTCTGCGAAAAACCCTATTGTCTCAAACCGTCTAAAGCCATAGCGCATGCACGTGACGTCTGCGCCGGCGATGGACCCAAGGCGGAGCTTAAGTTTGATACTATTAATAGATTCTCTCTTTGCTCGTTCAAAAAGGGAATTCCCCTAAATCCGCGGCGCGTTTCGAAATACGATATGAAAATAGTAGCGCTTTACACCACGAAATTAACTATCCTGAATCCCCCCTGTAAAGTATTTAATCATTGTTTTGACACACACAGACACACACACAGACACACACACACGCACACACACACACACACACACACATATATATATATATATATATATATATGTGTGTGTGTGTGTGTGTGTGTGTGTGTGTGTGATATTGTTAAATAAGGTGTAAAACGGTCTTACAATAGCCGGCAAAAGTCAAGAAAATAGTATGTCAATATTTGATTACTCGTTTTTCGTATGTTATTTTTTGTTAGTATTTTCCTAATTTAATAAAAATTTTTCTCTTTGGATCGAGGGATTTATTATTTAAAGAAAGTAGATCACGGTCGAAAAAAATTTGCGCACCACTGCTTTAGAATACAGCAATGGCCTTAAATACTGAGGGTAAGGGACTTTCTGGTTCCTATCGCAAGCACCATGTTTGATTAATAAGGTACATAACAGAGGTTAAAACACATTGATCTTCATTGTTTATGTTTGGGGAATTTTTCATTAGATCTTTTACAATTTTGAGTACATTACTAAACTTTCTCAATGCTTAGTTGTTGGAGGATGCCATAGCAGATTCACCACTGAGTTTTTTTTTTCTTTTTGCTAGTCTTGCTTGTGTCCTCCGAATTCAAACTAAAATACACACCGCTGTGTTCAGACTGTAAAAGCCGTTTCTACAGTTAGCGACCTAATGAAACATTTACGCTTCCTTATTATTTCCGTTATAAAGAGCCGCTCTAACTTTTATTGCAAACATCGAACTGTGCTTCCAGACTATACATTTATTTGCAGAAGAGCATTGTTACCTCGTTTTATTCACTGGGGACATCAAAATATTCTCGAGTATCTCCCCAGCTTTGCACTTCTCGACCGAGAAACGCAGCCAGACTTATACCTTTATGAGCGCTTTGTCCTGAAAAAAAGGTTTTTATTACGTCTGTCTCTCCTGCAATTCCGTGCTGAGAAGAAAGGGCGAATAAATTAAGTACATGTCGATTCTTGATACATAAAGGAGGAATTTCTATCATTTATTTCTCCCATAGACAATAATCTGAAAACATTAAGGGGAAATATGTCTCTTAGCATAATTAATTTTTTATGTGTGTTTTCCCATTTGAGTGCAATTTAGATAACATTAATAATTAATGTAATACATAGTTTGGATTTGAGATAGGTACTGGTAGTAATGTAAAGTAACCATGGAAAGAAAAACTTTTTATTGCGTCATAATAAAGTAGTTTAGCCCTCAATGGCTATATTATGGAGACAATCATGTAATTTTACACATACTGGATAACATTAGTAATTACTAATAAGGAGTATGAAAGTCCCACGGGGGCATAGTTGTGGCTACAAAAATACATTTTACAATAGAATAGAGCGAACTGGCGTGGTTTGATGTGCCTGATTGTTGTTCGTGATTCTTGGAAGTATTGTTACAAGCATTGAAGCAAAACTTTTTCAAGTCACAAGAGAAGTAGATAGTGCACTTGGGACTTGTACAAGGGTAACAGACGCTGAACATGAAGGACAGTGGGCAAAACCGACCCCAAAAAATCGCATTTTTGTTTAAGGCTTGCCATAGTAACCGCTCCTGGATGTTCAAATAAAATGACGAACTGCAAGACTTGTTGAAGATTACAGACTGCCAACAGTTCATTAGATACTTCAAACGAGCATTAAAGTTTGATAACCAATTAGAATATACCTCCTTACATTGATCAGACCAAAAAAAATGGTAAGGATTATTAGAATATGGGTTAACAACATTCAGAAGTTAAATTATGGCTAGTCCATGAATAGTATTCTGATAGGCCGTCTGTCACCCTTGAAGATTTCAGAGGTCGCAGCATGAATCAAAAATAGCAGACACCTTTACGAAAACGTGTCTCTAATCCTAGCACAGCTTGATTTCCAGGTAAGCAAAAAAAGATAGTTGGTAGATTTTTATGGAAGGGAATTTCGTGCTGAAGGTTCTTCATGCTCAGCACTTCTATCTGCAAAGTTAAGCTATAAGTAAGATTCCACAGACAGGGTCACGTTTCCAACAAATTCACCGTATTCTTGATCACAGAAGACTAATAAGGAGACATTCCCATTGCTTTCGTTAACTGCAGCGTTACACGTATCGAATTTTTTTTAACCAACTAGAGAGCATGATGCAATATGCCCTATTAGTTATTGATCCCTATGAAGTTATTGATCCCTATAATTTGTGAAAATTGTTTTGATGCGAGTTACGCTATCTCTTACGAATGTAATCTAATCGACCCCGATGTTTTGCCTCATAGATATTAGGCTGGATATATCAGAAAAAATGATCTGTCGATGAATCGATGGGTGTATGATGAAAACCCATGATGAGTCGATGAAAATCTGTGAATCGATGCAATGCACCTACGTCCCGAGTTGATAAATTTCCTCAAGTAGCTTACTAGTTTAAAGGATTGGGTAGTCTTTTAAAAACACACCGCTATCCTTAAGTTTGTTTTGTACTCCCATGTATCAGTCCGTTTAATTTGGCAACCTTAAGTAGTAGTTTAATGATATAATAATTTATTAAATTGCAACCCATTGCTGCCTAAAGTTTAATTCGAGGTTGCTAGGCATTTGCACAAAAATTGTGCGGGTTTGAATATTTATATATATATATATATATATATATATATATATATATATATATGTGTGTGTGTGTGTGTGTGTGTGTGTATGTATGTATGTATGTACAGAGGAATCTCCATCGATCGTTTCCAGAATCATCGTTTTCCCGTATGTGTCTTTCATTTTATCCAATCCCGACGATCATATAGCTTTGTGATGTTTCCGCATCTATCGTTTTCCCGCATTTATCGTTCAGTTCAGTCGGTCCCTTGAAAAACGAGACATCGAGATTCCACTGTGTATATATATATATATATATATATATATATATATATATATATATATATATATATATATATATATATATATATATATATATATATATATATATATACAGTGATATCTCGATCTCTCGTTTTTCAAGGGACCGACTGAACAGAACGATAGAGGCGGAAACATATCAAAGCAATATGATCGTCGGGTCTGGGTGAAATGAACGATACATACGGGAAAACTATGATTCGGAGAACGATATATAGAGATTCCACATTATATATATATATATATATATATATATATATATATATATATGAAATAAATTTCAAATCTTTTATTATTAAAACGCCAATCTAAATTATTTTACCCTTTGGCAATAAAGCATTACCCCTCAAATGCAACCCGAAATAATCTATTATTTTCTCCCCTAAAGCTGTTGCACGCGCGTACCATTACATAAGAATTATATAACGAAGTCTATTCTAAAGGCTATGACGTGAACCCTTTCGATGATCACCCCATATGACGCGACTTAATCACGTGTCAGTTTGAGACCAATTAAAGTTCAGCCCGCCTGAAAAACCCGCGCTTTTCTCAATAATTCCGAGTCTTTTTTGTCTGCTCTCAACCTAACATGACGTGATTTTGAGCTCTCCATCAAATAAGGCGCGGCGTTACGTCGCCGGGATTCTTCCCGATAAACGGCCCCCGAACGATACTTTTCACGCATGTTAATCCTAAACTAAGTATGTAGTGTTTAGATAATGAAGAATATTTAATCATCGAAGTACTGTGAAATAAAGAGACATTAAGCCAGAACGTGATGTCTGTATTATTCGCCTGGATTGTCTTCCTACTGTTTTCTCAGTCACTTGACATTGCCTGTTCCGGTACGACTACACAGTAAGATCAATTCGGCTACGACTACACCCGAATCCAAAAAATTAGGAAGTGCGAGCTTGTTGAGCTTCGTCCGGTCAAGGATATTACATATATATATAGCTTGATACTTTAAGCAATCAAAAATTGCTCATTAGGCTTGGTGTTTATTTATTTTTGTTCTCCGCTGTGAACATTCATATTAATCACCTCCTATTTTATATTCAGAGGCTCCTTTGATGTGTTTGGTTGATACAGCCTCAGTCTATGAACCCCTTGAAACCTACCAAAATTAATTTGCGTGGTCATTTCTTGGAAAATATCTCCAAAAGGATAATTATAACTGCACCTTATCTAATTATTTATGCTTAAACTGACGGTAATGCATTACCTCTGTTATCTTCGGAAATAAAGCTGCTTAGAGTTCTATTCCGAGCACCAAGCGAAATAGATTAGATATATTTATACCCACCAGTGTAATCACTGTTACCTGTCTCGAATGCAAGAAAATAATTCGTAAGGCACAACTTCCCACAGCCGCGTTCTTCCAAAGAAAGAACTCCGCTTTTACTGGAGCTTTAGTCGCAAAAAAGGGAGCAATTTTATGGAGTTCGCTTTCTTGGTACTGCACCAGCATAAAAGGTGAATAATGAACTTTCTACCGAGTTCCGATGCATAAAAATGGAATCCCGATTATTTCTACCTGCCGGCGATAAATAATGCAGAAACACTGACTGTGCATACGTCGTATTAATTTGAGAGTCTTGTGTACATACCCACAAATTTGATGTATCTCTGATATATATACAGCGTGGATCTAATATCATGAATTTCCGATACTTAAAAAGAATATTGTCCGATACTTAAAAAGAAAATTGTGCGATTTAAGAGAAATTCTGGTAATCTCAGCAATACTTAAACTTAGATAACAATTAGTGACAGTTCACTTTCAAATAATTTTTAATAAAACAATTCCTCGTTTGACTATAATATAGCAATTTGACGTTACTAAAGTTTGTCAACTGCCCTCACACTCCGGATTTTTTTCAGTTTTTTTTTTCTATGTTTACCAATGATGCACTCTTAATTTTTTTTTAAATACTTATTATTCCAACAAATTAAGTAGTGTGAGCAAATAACTGAGTATACTAACATTGTCGACTTTTAAGGTCTGTTCACATTCCATGCGGAGCGTTATGTTGCGTTACCTGTGATTGGTTTGACTTATCACGCGGTCAATGAATTTAGCTCTGTGATTGGTTAAAAATTTTAACGCTGTTAACAAAGATTATACATTTTATACTATGGCATTGTGATGGCGGCGGGCCCTCTGCTTAACCCCCGGTATATTATATATAAAATTTGGTGAAGTTTCTTTTCAGTTTTGAATGTTTACCAGAGGCGAGTCCAGGTAATCAATCAAGAGGCGTGCCAGCTCTCTGGTAAACAGATGACAACCAGGACCGGATGTACAAATGGTTTGCTGGACGTGTTTCCGGAGGTATGCAGGGGAACCGGTTTTGGACTGGTGTTCGTCTGTGCAGGAGAGAGCCAGGAGTGTGGTGACAAGAGACAGAGAGAGACAGTGGTCCGGCGTGGAGGTCGATTTTGTCTCGGACCAGCAGTTTACGTGTGCGGAGAAGCCACGTGGAGGTGATTGCGATTTGTTTGGTGAATTAATTGATTTGGCTGGAGGCCATGCATGCACTGGAGGTGCAAAACTCATATGGAGTTAATGTAAATATGTAAATACGCTAAAGAATAAAGGTGCTTGTTTTACGTTCCTTAATCCAGCGTATTCTCGGTGATTTCTGAGGAAACCGGGTGGCTAGGAATTAGCCATAGTTCGGCGCGCTATCGAAATAGACTGGGCAGTGAAGACGAATTGCACCCAGTATATGATAGCTGGTGGCAGAGGAGGGATTTTACGTATGTGTTTGTGAAATACGTGAGGATCCACGGAGGAGGCGGAACTGGCGAGGATAGCCAAGGGAATCCGCCGATGCAAGCAGTCAACTAGAACCTGCGGAAAAAACTAGCAGCCGAGAAGTGTAGCCAGACGGAATTTGTTCAGAAGAAGTGGAACCTGTGCAAGAAAATTCGATCAGCGTGTACAGCTGGATGAGACAGCAGGAAAGGTAAGCTCATTTGAAATCTTCCAAAGAGGTCTGAGCGATAATTGTCGAGGGGCAGTAAATTGTGGGGTTGGAATTAGTGACTGGTTGGAATTAGTCTAATAATTCAGGGGATTTAGAAAGATAATTTCAACGCTTCTTTGAGAAGTCCGAAAGTTAAACCAGTGAAGGTTTAGTGAAAATTTGTTCGAGAAGAACAGGTGTGAAATCCTGATAGAGATCGGGTAAATGTAGTAGTCTTAGTAGACATTAGTAGTTAGTTTTTTTCTAAAAGAGATTTTAGGTAATCAAAACTTTGTGAGTAAATCCACAAGGAATCTCACGGGCACGTGTTGTGCGGAAAAAGAGAAAAGTGTTTTCTTTTGTGTTTATTAAATAGAAAGTGTTTAATGAATTGAATTTGTGCGAGTGTTTGTAGGAAACCGCACAGGGCCTTGGTGCAAAGAAAAGTACTCAGTGTGGGACAAAACGCTGAATTGAAATAGTATATTTGTATTAGTGTTATTCTAGAAGTGTATAAGCAATTTGTTTTGAATGTTTTATGCTATAATATAATGTGATACATGTGTGTTTCTTTTATATGTTTGATAATATATTGTGATATATGTTCTAGCTATTGTGATGTAATTTGATAGGATTGCTTGTGATTAATTGTACCAGTTTATGTGTATAAGTGAAAGCTCAAAGGTGACAATATTTAGTGTCGTTATATCTAGTACCTGTCCTATATTTCTGCGTTAAGTAGGGCAAGTGAAATTACATGTGTATTTCTGTGAGTGTATTGAGTGTACGGCATTAGGTTAGAAATAAGTGTGATTTCTGTGAATACGGTGGTAAATCTTTTAGTTTGGAAAAATGGAAGTTCTTCTAATTAGACAGACTAAAATTGTTCTTGTGGCTTTGGCCGATAATTTGGACGTTGAGGCGTCGATAAATGATAAAAAAATAGTAATTGTCCGATGAATAGGGCCTATGAATTAGCTTTGATAAGAAAGAGAGAAAGTTTAGACGTTAGTCAGAAAGCCATAATAGACAATATTTTCGAGGTTTTCGAGTCGGATAAAGAATTCTTTGTGAGACATGATAAAGGAATCTTCGAGAGACTAGAATACGACCTAGCCTGCGAGTCGAAATATGCTTTAGTTCAATCAACTAGAATTATAAAAGTGAGGGAATTGGAGTACCTGAGGGTAAAATTACAGGCTGTAAATTTCTATAGAGAAAGTAGAGGTTTAATAAGGAAGGCCGGAGTCACTAAAATTGAGAAGAGTGTCGAAAGTCAAATTGAGGGGGAAATTTGCGTAGAGCAAAAGGTTAAATCTCTGGGTAGAGAAAAAAATGTAGAGATTGTGTTGGGAAATTTCAGCGAGGTGGAAGCTGGGAATTTCGGAAGCGCGAGTACTCGAGGCAAAATTAAAAATAAGGAATTCTGTAGCCAGTTGGTTGCCGGAGATACTTTGAGCAGTTCGAGGGAAGTGCGGGGAAAAAAGGAAACCTTTGTAATTGAGCATGCAAGCTTAAATTCGGGTGCAGAAAATCGAAGTGAAGTAGATAACTCGCTCTGCAAATCCGTGAATGTAGAAACAGTGGGGAAAATGAATGTAGATTTGTGTGAGGAAACTAGCCCAGATAGGAGGGAAATAGATAACTCGCTCTGCAAATCCGTGAATGTAGAGACAGTGGGGAAAATGAATGTAGATTTATGTGAGGAAACTAGCCCAGATAGGAGGGAAATAGATAACTCGCTCTGCAAATTCACGCATGTAGAGACATGTGGGAAAATGAATGTAGATTTGTGTGAAGAAAGTAGCCTAGATAAAAGAGAAATATTGTCTGAAAGCGACTCTAACATTTGTGATCTCAAAGTGAGAAAAGTTAGTTTCGTTGAGTCAGCCGATGTTTTAGAGGACTTGAATCCCGAGTTTTGTGTAACAGACCGCACACAGAGGGGGATGGACCTTTGTCCGAGAGTAATTCATCAGGTTCTTTACAAGTGGAAGGGACTATAAGTGCGCGTCAGGATTTGATGAATGTAGTCGAAAAAGTTGAGCCGAGAGACGGTTTAGAAATTACTCCCCAGGGATTAGACAATGGCATTCGGGAAAACACGGACCGCGAAAGGGTCGAAAGTCCGTCTAAAATGGATGGTCAGATTTTGACGGAATTTAGGGGAAACCTAAACAATGCAGCGGATGTAGAAAGAACGAGTTTAGCGATTCCGAGTAGGAACATTTTGAGAGGGAGGTTACCTAAGATTGGGATACTCCATTGTAACGAGTTCAAAGGGAAATTACATCCGGTAGTGATAAGGACAAAACAGCGCCCCGAAAAGACGAGTGGAATAACGCGCAAGAAAGCGAAGTTTAAAATGTTTTTGGGCTTGAGCAAAACTAAAGAGAAATGTCCGTTTGCTAGAGGCAGACCGAATTACGTAAGGCATAGTCAAAGGACGGGAAGCCAGGGTTTTGTCAAGTTCAAGAGGAAATTTAGGGGAGGAAGACATTCTGTTAAATTCAAAATGAAAATGGGTACGAGGTGCTCAGAGGGGCAGCCTAGCAATTTCGGGAGACTGATGAAAAACCGAAAGTTGCAAATATTCGCGAGGGCGAAGATTAATAGACAGGATGAATTTAGGGGGTCGTGTGACAGGGTTTCCACGAAAATTCAGCGTAAGCGGGATGCTACGAGGAGGGTTAACTCCAAATTTAAAGAAATCAAGTTTGGGAAAATTTAAATTCTCAGTTGAGATTTTGAGGGTCAAGGGAGAATTTAAATGCTGCGTGAAACAGTGACCCAAAAATGTATGTGTAAGAATTATGTGTATTTTTTTTTCTCGTTTGATTTTATACCAGAAAGTTGAATTGAATAAATTGTAGTGTATAATATTTTATGTGATGATTTTTGTGAAATTTAAAGTGTATATATGTTGGTAAAACATGACCATATAGTTTGAGAAGGAATTTAAGCAAATTATGTATAATTCCTTATGTTCAATTAGTATAATGATTTTGTTTTGGTGAAAGGTCCTAAGGCGCTTTTTGTGTAAGCCGGTGGAAGGCCTCAGAAAGACTGTCATTAATATACTGGAATACATTTTTGTTATTGTTAGAAAAGGAACCAAACGAGTTAATTTGTTATGACTCTATGTCAGGAAATGACGTTAAAAACACCTAATGGAATGGTGGAATCCTAGTGTAGAAATAAATGTGGGCTCAACTGTGAGTTTCGGTTTCCTGGCCAATCGAGTGGAAAGAGGCCGATTGAGTCGCACGTTTGGATAGGAGAAATTATGTTCCGTGGGTTACAGGACCAACTGAATGTCGAATAGTTAATGATCTTGTAATGCCGAATGTGTAATGAAATAGTGAGAATTACATAACTAATATTTAGTAAGAAATATAAGTTTAATTTTGTCCACTATATTTGGTAATCGTTATCCACGATGATGTGTTTTTGCTTTTAGAGAAGATTACAAAGCAATTGTGAAATTTTTAATTGGTTAATGTTGTGATCAAGGTATGTTGTGTTAACTGTGTTTTTTTGAGAAATGTTTCTTTGTTTAATGTGTCTTTGAGTAATATTCTGTTTCATGTTATTGCAACTAGGTTAAGATATAGTTGATAACTGAAATGTGGTCGAAATGGAAGTAATGTTTGTAATTAAGTTAAGCTTAGAGTAATGTATTGTTGTAGAACCTATGCTAAAATATGTTAAATGAAAGTGCTTAATGTGTTGGCGGATAGAAGCTAAACGAGTTGTAGGGTACGTTGTTGGCTATGACTGGCCGAAAGGTACGGGTGCTAACGCCCTTAAGTTTATAATTGAACCGAGAAGGTTATCTGCAGATAGAATGGCCTTGAGGCTATGTTTTTGTTGTTTTCAGTATGAAATTGTTAACTTAAGTTTTTTAGTGCATTATGAGTATTTTGTTTGTCTTAATCATGTATGAATTTATTATGTGTTTAGCTAATGTAATATCAGTGTAATGAATATCTGCATATCTTACTGGAAATTGAATTAATGTTTTTCACTCTCGAAAAGTATTCGGAGTGCAGGTTTAGGAATGATGTGTCCCATACTGAGTGCAGTTTAGGGCATTTTCGAGGGAAATTTCTAAAGTAGGCTGAAATTGACTCTAGGAAGTTGGGGCTGAAGAAAGCCAAATGGTATTGACCTCTTTGGAAATGTTTCGGGTGGGCATACCTAAAAGGACCTACCGAAATTTCCATTAGACTTTTTTATGTATAAAAAAGCCTTTAAAGGGGGGAGGAGCTGTGATGGCGGCGGGCCCTCTGCTTAACCCCCGGTATATTATATATAAAATTTGGTGAAGTTTCTTTTCAATTTTGAATGTTTACCAGAGGCGAGTCCAGGTAATCAATCAAGAGGCGTGCCAGCTCTCTGGTAAACAGATGACAACCAGGACCGGATGTGCAAATGGTTTGCTGGACATGTTTCCGGAGGTATGCAGGGGAACCGGTTTTGGACTGGTGTTCGTCTGTGCAGGAGAGAGCCAGGAGTGTGGTGACAAGAGACAGAGAGAGACAGTGGTCCGGCGTGGAGGTCGATTTTGTCTCGGACCAGCAGTTTACGTGTGCGGAGAAGCCACGTGGAGGTGATTGCGATTTGTTTGGTGAATTAATTGATTTGGCTGGAGGCCATGCATGCACTGGAGGTGCAAAACTCATATGGAGTTAATGTAAATATGTAAATACGCTAAAGAATAAAGGTGCTTGTTTTACGTTCCTTAATCCAGCGTATTCTCGGTGATTTTTGAGGAAACCGGGTGGCTAGGAATTAGCCATAGTTCGGCGCGCTATCGAAATAGACTGGGCAGTGAAGACGAATTGCACCCAGTATATGATAGCATATATAATATACATATATAAACATTATGTGTATTGTATATGACAAGAAAATTATATAATAAACCCACATTACACTCGAACTATCCAATGTGTGTTATACAATTCGAATCAGTAGGCAAAATAGGAACTGAAAGAGCACAATATACATATATATATATATATATATGTGTGTGTTTGTGTGTGTGTGTGTGTGTTAGTTAATAATTAATTAGAAAAAGAATAATAATTAAACAATTTACAGGGGGGCTTCAGAATAATCTAATTTATGGCATTAAATATCACTGTTTTTCGTATTGCGAGTTGCACTGCGTGAGGGGAATCCCCTTTTTTTAGAACTGAACTTATTTCACGAGGTTGGAAGAACCATGGAGAGAATCTAAATAAAGTATCAAATTTAGTCTCGCCCATTCCTCATCTTCGGCGCAGACGTCATGAGCGCATGCGCTATCGCATTAAAAGGTTTGAAACAAAGAGTTTTAACGCAGAGAGGAATTGATTTTCGGTCGTGGCTGGTTACGCATCGCTAGGGTTGAGATGATGGCTTGGCAGATAATTAATATGGATTGAATTGAGGTAGTGCAACATTCGGAAACAAACTCTGAGGTATATTTTAATTGTAGTTCTTTGCCACAGGCCTTCATTCACTGACTGCTATTTAGAATAGTAATTATTATTAGGGAATAAGATAAGATGGAGCAACGTGAGATAAGAAACTTTGTCATATAAATACTATATATATATATACAACTTAATATGATCACGGTTAATGCGATATCACGCGTAAAACGTACAAATTGTTTTGAAATATTGGTTTCTAATGTGCAATAATGCAAGATTTCCCGCTTTTTACGAGGACCTTTTAACGCTGGCTCTACGTAACGCTCTGAATCAGTTTGAACAGGCCCTGTGTTTCATAGAAGGAATTTCCCCATAGTCAAAAGTCATCGCATGGATGACATGTTTTCTACCAGTCGCCACAATAAAACTCTGGAGAAATCAGTTTCTTCAGAGTCAATATACCATTCGTCTACTACTTTCCCTTTTTAGGAGTCAAGCCCGTACATTAAATAGATGTTAATAAAATGTAAGCTTAACTTTGGAAAAATATTTTACGTTTAGTAAGAACGTTCGAAAAAAATCGTGACCTGGTAAATAGTAACAACGTAAAACTGGTAATTAGTTAGAACCTGGAAATAGGTCATTTCTGAAGTAAGCAAATCTTCAAGGGGAAACTGTGTTTTAGTAATAACCTATTAGTAACAGTGAACTATTCTAGAAATACATGATAAAGGAAGGAAGGGAGAATGTTATTAGTTCTTGTTTCAATTTTATTTCCAACTAGTACTTCACCTATGCTGTCACAAATTGAATACTTTGTTTAAAATGTGTAAGGAAAGAAGAGCGCAAAGTCTCTAGTTTACATGTGGTAGTGTTGTTGCTTTAACAAAAGATGAATACTCATTTCGTGAAATAGAAGTAATTTCAAATTAAGAGTTTACATTACATTTTATATTACGGCATATATAATACACATATATAAACATTATGTGTATTATACATGATAAGTAAATTATATAATGAACCCACATTACACTCGAATTTTGTAATGTGTGTTATATAATTCGAGTCAGTTGGCAAAATAGGAACTGAAAGAGCACAAAATATTGTAACAAGGGTCTCAGGAAAATTCAAAATTTCCAAAAAGAACCTAATTAGATCGTCAACCTAGTTTAATTTGTTAGAGCTAATTTGTAATAATTTTCGGAATTGAAATTTCATAATATTTTACGGTATTATTGATAATAAGCATCAGAATTATATAATATTTATATATGTGTATTATATAATATTTATATATATTTATCTATTTATATATGTGTATTATATATATTTGTATTTTATATATTTATATATGTGTATTTATTAAATATAGTATAAAGCTGTTAGTTTTAGTTCAAAATATTTAATTTTATAAAATTCATTTATTAAATATAAATATTAGATAGAAATACACATACAATTTTTCTACTGATTTGCAATTTCGTAATGAACCCTTCTTCAATTTCACGATGAATTAAAATTCAATTTCATAACAGATCAAAATGTCTCAATGAATGATTCACAAGTTCATTGCGACAATCATAGGAATGCTCTTGGACCTGATGCTGAACTATTAACTAGTTCGAAACATGTACCCACCCCTTTTCAATCTACCGTGGAAATGAAGAAATTTTTCATTACACTTTTGCCATTCCAGTTTACAGTAAGCCTTGATTTTTAGCGAGTGCAAAGCATTACAAAGTATTAGTATAATGTTGGTGTTGTTGCTTATGCCACTTGACCGACAGCAACATCAGATCAAGTCCAGATATCTATGGGCGATGAAGATGCGGCTCCTGTTTTGACTGGTACACCAAGGGTCTGAGTTCGACTTGGCCAACGGAACAGAACACTTAACCCCCTCCCCCTCCAGGGGCAATTTTGAGAACACATTGCAGCTTAACTTGGAAGACATTGCAGCCACGACAGATTTTACGCGCACCAGCCGCCATTAGTGTACACGGCAGTGGAATTTTCAGCGACGAGCATCGAAGCAGTGACTTTTAGATCACTAGCCCACTGCTCTTGCCAGCTAGGCTACTGCTTGGAATTGAGAGTTGTTAGTAGAATAGAAATAACAAAATATACTTCATGTCCAGAAGAAAATGGTACCTCTCGCAGCGTTACAAGTTATTAACTTAGAGCTAAGTTATAAAGGTAAGCGCACTAGGAAAAGTAGCATATTGGAGTGTATAACTGAAAGATGATTGGTTGAAAGCGATACGGTTATGTTTCTCTACACGATGGCTAATTCGACCAGGACTTACTGCTTAAAACCTATTCCGAACGGCTACAAACATCTATGCCAATAGTGGAATCAAACCCACAGACTCTAAAACCAAATGCCAGCATTCGAGCCATTCGGCAATCGTCAACCATAACTGAATGAAAAATTTCAGTTTCCAAAAGAACTGACCAAAAATTATATGTTAGTAAAAAAACTGTTTTATTGAAAGTAAATCTTGTTCATTTGGTGTTAATAACCCTTCCTCTCTTTCCTTTTATATATATATACATATATATCTATCTATCTATCTATATATATATATATATATATATATATATATATATATATATATATATATATATATATCTATAGAGAGAGAGAGAGAGAGAGAGAGAGAGATAGTAAGTAAGTAAGTAAGTAAGTATGCTTAATATGTGACCCCAGCTTATAGGACGTATAAAGTGCTGCCGCCTGGTGACTGGAGCGTAAAACAGTAGTCTATTGCATCATTCGTAATCGGTGAGTCAGTTGAGTGTTTGCAAGTGCACACAAAGGTGCAGTATATTTTTCCTGAATGTGTGCTCGTCGACTTTTTTGCATCACTATTTTCGTTGGCTATTCTCACCTTTAAGGTAAGACTCTTATTAAAACTGTCAGTATTGGATAGGTAAGTATAAATGTGGAGTGTAAACACGCCTGTTTGTTTTCAAGCTAACGTCAATCCTAACCTAAAAAATTCGTTGGCGTGTTCAACAACATGGTCGTGCCCAATATGAGACTCCAAAGCATGCCGAATATGAGATAGGGTCTCATATTAGGCATTTTAGTTTTCACTCTCACAGTCCTGTTTCCTCTGAAGCTGCGATGCAATGACGCCCAGGCGAAATCCACAACCATGTAGGTTGTGGATTTCGCCTGGGAAGCGGAATGTGGATGTGGAAGGTATTGATCAAACAACAAGTTCAAACCAGTTCTTAGTGGATTCCTGAGTTCTTAGTGGACTCCAGTTCTTAGTGACTCCTGAAGAAATAAATCCCTTTCCTACGTTACCTGAGAAAAACACCTCGAAACCAAGTGGGGCCCGTAAAGCCGATATTATCACATCATCGCCCTATAAAAATAAATTGATTGATAGCATTAATAAAAGAACTGCAGCATATTCGAAAAAAACTTTGTTTCCTACAAGAAAAAAAAAGGGAATAGACCTAAAAGATAAGAAATCAAAGGATAAACAAGGAAAAGGAGATTAAGATAAAAATAAAGGATAAGGAAACAATAAAGGGAAAAGAAAAAGGCAAAGGGATCCCTACAGGAAGGAGAAAATTAAGGATGGATGAAAATGCAACTCTAGTTAAAAAGCAGAGAATGAATAAGCCTAATTATAGCTATGATGATCTCATGCCATTTGAAGACGACGAAAAACTTTCTCTCCATGACAGTAGTGATGATAGCATTGATGAAAACGACGCTGAATGCCTTTTTTGTGGTTGTCTATTTTCAGAAGACAAACGGGAGAGCAGTGGCGTCAATGTTGAAGGTTTTTCAGATGGACCATGAAGATTGTGGGGCTGATGAACGTTTTATTTGTAAACAATGTGAAAAGTTCGAATCTAAAAACAAAAAGTAAACAACACCTTTAGTGTAAACCAACTAATTTGTTTAAAATGTTACTTTTCTTCTTCACCTTTTAGTGTATATAGGTATCTGTTATCTAATTATTGTGTGCAGTTTTGTTTTTACGAACTTTTCAGTAATTCTAATTCATATTTAGAGTTGTAGAATGGGGGTCTCATATTAAAACTACTTTTTTCAGACCCAAAAAATAGAACACTTGTGTTTATAATTTCCTACAAGAAAATTGCAAGGTTATTTTCAATTTTCTGCCATTGTTATATGTAGTAAAATATATGTATTAAAAGGATATCAAGTTGGGGCTATATACTATAATCCCTCACTTCCTTTCCTAGTTATATATGAAAATAAAAAGGGGTTTCATATTCAGCATACTTACCCTATATATACATACATACCCAGTAGAAACGACTTAATACGATCACGGGTAAAACGTACTAATTGTTTTGAAATATTGGTTTCTAATATGTAATAATGCAATATTTCCTACTTTACACGAGGACCTTCACGGATATTACGAGAGATGAAAAATCTATCGAGACCACATTTCGCCACTTGTCCTTTATCTTTCGAATAAATGAAAAGTCGTTTCCATTTCGAAAGTCGTTTCAAACAAAGTCTGAACATAATTGATGAATGTGATAATTTAGATGATTATGTTAATGTAGACAATGAAGTGTTGACTTCAGGTATATTAACAGATGAAGACATTTTTCAAGATGTGACGATCTCTAACTGCCGCCGAAGTGCAAGTGCAAGTGAAGATGAAGATGACAGTCAAGAAGAATTAGCAACAAATGTGAGTTACAGTGAAGCGCAGGATTCTCTTCTGGAATTGACTATATTTAAAAAAAGAGGAAAAAAAAAGAAGATTTAAAATCTTTAAACCTACATAGTATTAGGAGGCGAAGTTTAAGGGATTTTAAAATGAAAGTCAATACTAAACAGATTAAACTTACTGAATATTTAAAAGATATTGATATTGCTTGTATTTGTACACAAACAATTTTGTCCTTTAAAATTTGAAAGACGATTTAAATGTTTTAAAGTTAAGAGTTAACGATAAATCTTTGGGGGTATTCCAAATTTTATTTAAGGCAAAAGTAAATACAATTACAGTGAAGTAAATATAAGTCCTTCTAATTATATTTAACATTAATATATAGAAGATTGTTTATATTTTTAATAATTTTTTAATACCAATTAGTTGATTCTAAATTATTTTTTCATGGCTTATACGAGTAACAGATTAAACGAGCATTTTCATTAATCCTAAGCACCTCGTATTAACCGAATTCCACTGTGTGTATATATATATATATATATATATATATATATATATATATATATATATATATATATATATATATATATATATATATATATATATATATATATATATATATATATGAAGCCTAGTGGCGTTGTGGTTAAAAGCGTCATGCTGCCCCACCACAGGTCCAGGGTTCGACCCTGCGACTGGGCAAGGTCGACTCATGCCTTCCATCCCTTGAATGGGTCGATAAAATGAGGACCAAGCATGCTTGGAAACTAACTCTTTGGGGTCCCGCGTCTTGTTGACCACCTGACCGAGACATATGCTTTATGGCACCCCAAGCCCACTGTCATGAGAGCGGAGATGGTCACCGCTGGCCGTCGTCCACAGTGCTGAAAAGCAACTCGGACTGTTATGACATGAGTTTTATATATATATATATATATATATATATATAATAAAATATGGCCTTATCTTCTTAATATACAGGTCCAAGAGTAGAACGCTACTGTGGCAGTAAAAATTGTCAGCTTGTGTTTGTTTACAATAAACCAGGAGTGCTAAGTTGGTAACTTAGGTGTAATTGAAGAAATTTCGAATACATGGTAGTAGTTAAGAAAACTGTCAGATCACCGACTTCAAAAAAGGCCTCACAATTGTGAAATCAAAAATGGAGTATTGTTTCGACAAGGCACTGATCTTATTGATGACCCCAAATGACTGCAAAAAATAAGTCTGTTGTTATTACTTAAGGTTTCGTCTGGAGTGAACTATCTCCTCATTCTCTCAATCCGAATAAGAGTTTATGGTACCCTTTGGAGAAGATAAAAAAGAAGTTATCGAATAAAATTGGTTTTAAAACATTCTATGTCGGAAAAAAGGGAAATCGTTCGTTAGATATAAAAAAAATTACTTGAAAATATTGAATATAATGATCTTTTTACAAACTATTATTAAATCTCGTTACAATTTTTTTTTATGTGGCATTTTGAGCTGTAAAATTATGGTTGAATTATTTTTTTCACCTTGTATATTTGCATGTGTTGATACTGATATATGAGGCGGTGAAAGGCAAAGTGGTGTAAGTCACATTTTCGACTTTTTTCATTTGAGGGCAAAAATGTAATCTCCGTGTTCAATTTGTAGTGGAATTGCAAATAGTTATTATTTGCAATATTATAATAATTATTAGGAATTATAATTTGTTCAATTTATAGTGGAATTTTTTGTAGTTTTTGATATAAAACTCTTTTGACTTACACCACTTGACTTACTGACTTAGACCACTTTGCCTTTCACCGCCTCATATGTTCAATAACTACCTCGCCACTTTTAGAACCTTAAATTATGTGAAATATTTGTTTGGTCAAATTTACTTAATCCTCACAATAAAGATATTTGTGAAAGCATACCCTTTTCGAATACTTCATTCGTAACTATATCTTACTTGTTCTTTGATTAGGTAGTTTTACGTGCTGAAGAACAGAACATTGTAGATTTAAATTCGTGCACGATCATCCAAAACAGTTTTTGGTTCTATTTTCCGATATTACTGAAACAACCCCAGTTTAACGAATTTTTCATTAGTCCCTTAGAGTTCGTTAAATTGGGTTTAAATACTTACATTTTTTTTTAATATTTCCGATAAAAGCTTTCGTTTACGAGAAGTATTAATGATTTCACATTTATTTTCTTCTTCCGTACAAAGTAGTGTACACTTTTAGACATAAATTATTTATAACCCAGACATAGCTTGAGAGAACCACGATCTGCACAGTCGCATTTTTATATTATAGTATTATCAAATATAGTGTTAGAGCCTGTTACTATTTACAGCAAAGTTGGATAAAATTTCGAGCAAAAATGAAAATTTTCCGTGAAATTGATGGAGCTTAATGTTTTGTTCGGTTCTTTAGCGAGGAAAACAAATTGCATGCTCAGTCCAATTAACCAAGTACTTCTGTGATAAGCAAGTCGCCGTACTCCAAAATATACATATGTAATTAATTTATTTCAACAGGAATTGATGAGTGAATATGCTGAGTTTGTTACCTAAAGCGTGCATTCAGGAAAATTCATCCAGTAAAACGACAACGATGGTAGTTGAAGTGTCGCGTAAAAATGAACTTTAGAAATTCTATTTAGAAACTTGAGGCCACTTGCATAAAATTTTCATTTTGTGTCTCTCTCCAAGTGTCTGGAAATCGACCGAAATTTTGGATATTAATAAAGATTCTTGCTATATAAACGGCAAACTGCTGTCAAGGACATCTCATAATAAATTTGAGCCAGTGTTTCTACTTTATAATCCTTCACCCTACAAGAAATAATTAGAATTCCATTTTCATGCATCGATGCTTGTCAAAAGGTTCATCATCCCCCTTTTACACGCTGAGGCAGTAATTAAGAAGTAAACCCCATAAAATTACGTCACCTTTTTTTTTAGCCTAAAACTCTAGTTAAATCTGAACGTTGTTTTTTTTTCACTTTTGGCTAGACATGGCTCCGAGTTTGCGATCTTGATCATTATGGTTCTTTTTTTAGACAGGGAAAGATTCTGACATAGATATTGATACGTTTCACGTCTTGCACTTTAGTCACCTTTCTTTCAGAGAATGGAAATAACATTGCATTATGAGATGGAAAACGGTTTGTTCTTTTTTATACAGCTGACAGATCAAATAATAGCAAACTGAAAATGAATAAAATTAGAATTCTCAAAACTTGGATCGTCTTTGTTTTACGATTTTGTTTTACGTCTGTTGGTGATTGTGAAACCAAATGCAAATTCCCTGAAGGAGGCATTTGACAAAAACGGTCGTTGGTACGGAAAGACTTAATTGTCATTGGCGACACGTGATAGAGTTGTTACTGTAACAAAAAATGATTGCACTTTTTGCAAAATCCCAAGTAATTTCAAATTAAGAGAATAAATTTGATACTACATCATCTAAAAATTCAATTCAGTGGGCAAAATAGAAGTAAAAAGCCTAAAATAGTTGTTGTTTCTAATGCCCCCTGGCTGGAAGTTCCAGCCAGGTTCATATAAACTTCGGGCTGAAGAGTGCGGCTCCCGTTTATATAGCACCACAAGGGCGGAGTCCGTCTTAGCTAGTTGCCACCTCAATTTTGACCGAGCAACCCCAGGGGAGACATCTGGGGCGATCGTACCCTCTCAACCCTCTCTAACCTCATAGAGAGCTTTCTGGTATACGTATTTAACATGCCCATATCCGGCCTAGACAAGGAGGTATTTTAATGGCTCTCGTCGAGATTCGATCCGAGTATCCGCAGCACCAAAATCCAGTGCGCTAGCACAAGGCTACCTGTATCCTTAAAATTCTTTATTATAATAAGCAGTAACCAGTAAGAAATGTTTAAATATCAGATTTTCTGATTTACCATAGGCTTCTGTACTGGCACCACTAACACAATCGTAAACTGCGTGGGAATATTAATGCTAATAATTTAGCTATTTGCAATTTTCATGTCACCCTGCCACTCCGGTGCTGTAACCTCTACATCTGATTTACTCAAGACAGGCAAAAAACAAAGAAAGCAACAGGGAACTAGACACCAACAGTTGGTGGGGAACTTAAGCGGGGTTACCATCATAAATTGGTTAAATAGATAGTTTAGGATTGCGAATTGAAAAGGGAAAAATAATCGGCTTGGTGGTGTCCGAGTATGTTGTTCGCCCCCGAGCCAATCAGTCGCTGCTGAGCGGATTACTGGGGGAACGACTTGGCTAAAATTAAATATGCCGTATAAGCTTATCGCTGTGGTCGGCGGAACCTTCAGAATTTACTCAAGACATACGAAGACATTTGTACAGTAGTGAGTTCGTCTCAACCACCTTCTTCTTCTTCTTCTTCTTCTTCTCTACCACTACAGCCTGTTACAGGCCAAGGCTGTCTCGCCAATTTTTCCCCACCTAGCTCGATCTCGTGCAATGACCCTCCTTCAGTTCACTCCAATTGTTCTTAGGTCCTTTTCTACCTCATCCAACCATCTGGTTGGGGGTCTTCCTCTTCGTCGCCTTCCCTCCAAATTTGAAAAGGTGACTTTTTTTGTGGGAAACGTGTCATCATATCTGAATATGTGGCATAGCCACCTAATGCGGGATGCTTTTGCCTCCTTTAAGATGTCGGGTTCGCCATACTTTTTATATATTTCGTAATTATAGGCGATTTTCCAAACGTTGTTTTGTATAATTGATCCAAAAATCTTCCTCAAAATTTTCTTTCAAAAATCAATAAAAGATCTTCTGCTCTGTTCCGGGCCCAGCATTCATTCACGTATAAGACAACAGGTCTTATCAGGGTCTTATATAGACTTACTTTTGTTTTAATGCTTATGAATTTGTATTTTAGTTGGTTTCTAACTGCCATAGAAACATCTATTAGCTATGGCAAGTGGCATGGCATGGCATGGCATGGTCTCAACCACCAACCTCAGTTAAATTCTGTCCAAACATTTGAAGATGAAAAAAAAAAGTAATGAAAGCCCAAAATTATGTATCCTTAGGCCATCATCATATTCAGAACATAATATCTTATCACAAAATAAACGTTACACAAGAGATGTGAATTACAACAGCTTGTAAAAAGGAGTTAGAAAGGCGAAATATACATTGCAAACCCTGACTAAGCTGTTCCTTTGAACTCATGATATGGATTGCTAATCATCTGCGTTTAAAGTAAAATTTACATTTATCCTTGATGTCGATTCTATGATCTTCGTGTAGAAAAAGACTGAAAATTCAAATCCCAGCATGGTGGGTTATGAGTATGTGTAGCCAGTCGGAATCGTCTTTCAGTCAGTTTAATCCTCGTAGCAAAAAGGGACCATAAATTTCCAACCCAACCTCACAAGATAACACACACACGGTCAAAGTCACACATACTCACAAGGTCTCACAGTGGTAAAGACTTTCACAATTAGGCAAAAATTTAATTTTGTTAATCGTTCGATTAGCCTTTAGCTAATTGTGAGATATTGGTTAGATGAATATTAAGTTACTAACTGTAATGGATATTTATCTATAGATAATGGAAAAATAGGCAATGTTTAGCTATTGTGGGACGTAATTGTTCAAAATCTGCGTCTATAGACTCGGGAATCCAGGAAAAGAATTGATACTGAAATGTACTCCTGAAATTCCCTGACATTCAAAAATCAAAATTTGCATATTGAGAGAAAAGGGTCTTCAATCATTTATGGTAAGATAAAATAGGATTGAAAGGAGATTTCGAACAAGGAATGACATTTGACATGGAACTAAAAGGATTATCAACAACCCCGCGCAGAAATAAAAAAATTGAGAAAACAACTGAACTCGGGAATTTTACAGGAAAAACAGTCTATAAAGTCATGTTAGAAATGACAAAAAGGATAGAGCCCGGCGGTCCGTACGAAAATACACTGCTGGCCACCCAAATTGCAACACCAAGAAAGACAAGAGATATCACAACAAAATTTATTTTGTAGATAACATGTTGACCAAGTATCAAATGATTAAATTTATAGACTTCTGTGAAGTGTGGTTCCTGCCAAAATCAGTAGCCATGAGTAGCCGCCATTGTTGGAGATCACCGCTGCCACACGCCTCGGAATTGATTCAAAGAGACTTTGGATGAGTTCTTGGGGTACAGCAGACCAAGCAGCTTCCACACGTTGCCAAAGTTGATCTGCTGTAGCAGCTGGGGATGGAATCTGGGTCAATCGTAGAGCAACCATGGACCACATGTTTTCTATCGGCGAAAGATCTGGAGAGCGAGGCGGCCAGGGAAGCAATTCAATCTGGCGATTGACGAAGAACCGTTGGACAATGCGTGTCACGTGTGGTCGCGCATTATCCTGTTGGCATTATCCTGTTGAAATATGGCTGTGGGCAAGCCCTGAAGGTAAGGAAGGACAACTGGCTCCAACACCTCGGAGATGTAGCGCTGGCTGTTTAAAGTACCGGCAATGCGTACTAGAGGTGTGCGAGAGTGATATCCAATACCGCCCCATACCATAATACCTGGTGCAGGACCAGTGTGGCGGTGCATAACGCAGCTGTTCAGCATCCTCTCTTCACGGTGTCTCCAGACTCGAATGCGACCATCGTGGTATTGCAGACAGAAGCGTGACTCGTCAGTAATGACAATTTCATTCCATTCTGCCGTCCACATCCTACTGTCATCGAACCATTGGCGGCGGAGACGTCTGTGGTTCTGCGTCAAGGGTAGACAAAGCAATGGACGTCTTGCGGTCAGACCACTCTCCTGTAAACGGCGTCGAATGGTACGCGCAGACACTGGATGATGCGTTACAGACTGCATGTGCTGTGCTATGGTTCGTGATGTGACTGAGCGATCCGTCACTGCCATGCGCACAATTTGCCTGTCATCACGTGAAGTGGTGTGCTGAGGTGGATGCGATCGAACACGCCAGTCCGTCGTACCCTCCTGCATCCAACGATCACATATCCGCATTACAGTTGTTTGGTTTCGTCCAACACGACTACCGATTTCCCTGAAAGATAATCCACAATCTCGGTAGGCCACTATCCTTCCTCTGTCGAACTCGGATACTTGATCAAAAGATGATCGCTGTTTTCGACGAGGCATAATTGATCGTTTTTTTTTGAAAAACCACAAGAAAAACACAATTGCCGATCTTGAAATCGTCGAAATCTCCAAGCCTTAAATAGCGCTTTGAAGTGGCGCCACAGGCGCGCGTGATGTGCGTCTGCGCTGAAATTCTAATCATTTGCATATCTCACCTCCGCTAATGCATGTTGTAAATTTCATGTTATTCGCATGTTTCCTTCAGGGTGTTGCATTTACAGTGGCCAACAGTGTATATACATTTCCATAAATATACATTTCGTCATTTTCATATGTTCTAAATTTCGTGCCACAATTCATGAATGACAATGGATTTTTCCGAAGTGGGCTGAATGACTGCACTTTTTCAGTCACCAGTAAAAATTAAGAGAAATTTTTCTTTAGCAATTCCTTTCTCTCCAGTGCTTTTCATGGGTATGCCTTGCTGAAGAGCCAATAACAAGGATGAAACATGGATCCAATGCTATTTGTACGCTGAAAATGTTTATTCATGTTAGCAAGTCAGGCGGTAGGATATTCATCAGGAAAATTTAATACTATTATCAGAAAGGTGAGTAATGAAAGAGAAGTTCGAGCAGGGTGGGCCGTACCAAGAATAATAGGTGACTACTCCTGAGCTATTGAGAGAAAATTTTAACACCGGTCGCTAGAAACCCACTTCTACCAAATATTTCACAAGAATAAATGTTGAGTTAGATATCAGAGTCGGTTTGCTTCAAACGAGCCTTTAATAACTCCTGTCACAGAACATCGTCTCACAGATCATAGGACAGCAATGGATGAATGTCATAAGACTCGATAAATATATGTACTACTTTTTTATGGCAAAGAGATTGAAGTATGTGGCATCAGTCGAAGGAATGAAAGATTTTTTTAAATAGCTAGGAGCCTTGCTAAAGGTAATCTTTTTTGGTCTTATTTTTCGCAAAATTTATATGCATTAGTTTGAGGTAAAACTTTTTTAAGAACTTTGTATTTCGTGTTGTAGCAGATGCTCTGATGACAATTTTGGTTATGATTTAGGCTATGTTTGATAAAGGTCAATTGTTTTCTACCATTAACTCTCTTGACTCTACATGTGTTGCTCTCTGATAAAAGGAGATTCAACTGCATGATAAAAAAAATTGCAGAGAAATTAACGATCAATAGAATTCTTTGTTTTAGACGCATTTAACAAAAAAAGTCATCACAGACTGACTAATTATAATTAACATTCCCTTACAATTTTAATTAACTTCTATTTAACAGTAGGATTAATTATTTTGAGTCAATTCACTAGTATAAATGATGAAATAGGCTATTTTATGTATAGATTCAAAATATAATTTTCTCTTATGTGACACCGAGCTTGAATTTTTTTTAATCCCTTTAACTTCCGAATGTCTATTCATAGCTTGAAAGGAATTCAAAAACTTCGCATAAATATTCCAATACATTCATTCCGGGCACGTTCCGTAGATTATTTTCCATGCGAATGTAAAGACTTTGACGTCACTCGGCTATGATATCAAAGTCGGGAATTTCCTCTGCTCCCTTGTATTAAATATGTGTGCCTTTTGCCTTTCAAAGTGAAATTCGGCCGCAATCACGTACATCTTTTCCAGCATTCAAGCTGTTTTAAATAAAGCGAGGAATAGTGAATTCCATCTACTACGGCAAATGACATCGATTTCTCTAGAATTTCCGGACCGTATTTAAATTTTTGATGTCAAAAAGGGTTATTAATGGAAAGGGATACGTGCAATTTAAACAAAGGTCACTACTTTGTTCTGCATCGGCAAGGCACGTCGAGATGCAATGTCTGACTTAATAAGGAAAGAAAACTTTTATTTTTAAAAGCACAGAAGTTTTGCATTATTTTATCAACCACTTTTTTTAACTACATTTTTTTAAACATGAAGTAGTAGTATTGATTCAATTTTGACTCGAATGCATTTTTTCGGTATTTTTCCCCCGACCTTAAGCAAGCCGTCCTTTTTTGGTGTTCATCAGAATTACTCTCAACCTCCTTGGGACCTCCGTCGAATCTACGCTTATGTACATCAGGGTGGGGGAAAAACAAATAAGTCACAGGTTGTCATTGTAGCAAGAATATGAATAGTCCATTGGAATCATCTATGCCTTGTTGATTTTTTTTCTGCCTTTTCCAGCATTACAAATTTTAAAACTGGTCGAACACAGTACTACTGAAGTGACTACACAGGTGCTACTGTAACACTTGAGATAGAAAGCCCAGCATGCTGAAAGTTCTGTAAGCATCGTAAATTTTCGCCATAAAACAGAGGTCCGGTATCTTTGACAGCCAAAAATCTTTCTTCCTTAAGTTCTTTAAACCTCCTTAAGTTTCATTGAATGAAGTATAATGTCCTTTTAGAATATGCTTCTTGCAGTGCATAAAATTCTCTTGAGGACATTTTTTTTCTTAGCGTCAAGATTAGTTGATTGGTTTTAAAACACCATGCTTGTCTTTTGCGATACGAGAACTAAAGTGACGGAAGTCCACAGATAAATGCCGATTTTGAATGGCTACAAACACCATACTTACCCCAGACTATGTTTCCGGAGACCATTGCCCTAGCCATGCAGCCATCGTCTGGCTTCTTTAATATCAAAGATGTTTTTACAAGATACTACTCATTTAGTACTGCTACTATTTTTTTCGAAACAAAATGCCATGATGCTTGCCCAAGAGCCAAGGGTACTGCAAGTTCATACTTGTGTGCAGACAGATAAAAATATTTCAGAACACTTGCTTCAATTATTGAACAAAATACAAAGAAGTATTATTATAGTAGTCTCAGTTTCCCAAACAGCCGTCATACTGAAAAAAAAACATAGATCGAAGGGAACAACATTGAGTTGCTGGTATTGAATAGTGTTATTTGATAAAAGATGAGAATGTAAGCTTTTCGTTGTATACTTACGACCCTTACCCAAGGGAAAACTTCATGAAATCATCAGAAGCTCATTTATCCAGGTCTATGTTTCTGCCATGGGAATTCAAAATAAGTAAAATAAATTTAATCATTTTGCAGTCCATGTCAGGTTTTAACATATCGAATCTTTTACTATGTATTCGCATTTATATCTGTGTAGTGATGACTCATATACTTTGTTATCACGGGCAGAATCATCTTGGTGAATCATTTATTTCTATCATTAAGGGCCACAGGTGCTAGGCTCCACAAATAATTTTAAATGTTTTCCCCTAAAAACAAAATTCTCCAGATACTGTTAATCCAGATACTGTTCTCCAGATACTGTTTATTTTTGTTTACATTCTTCCTGCTAATAATTATCTCACTTTGTTGAATTTTTTTAACTTTAGTTATACTAAAATTAAGAATTAACACTGCTTTTCCCTCACTTTCTTTGTCAAAATAAGAAAGTGGTGTACACTGAAAAATAAAACTCCTTCGAACAGATTTCCTTTGGTAAATCAAAATCCACCTGACATTGGTGCCTAATCTATAGTGCATGAACTTAACACATTATTGCTCGACAATTTAATTGACCGGTCACGCTCATTAGCTTTCACGCTAAACACGAGTTTACCCATTACTGGTCATCTGCATTTTTGCATGAGAACACGAGTTTACGCGTGACCGGTCAACAATGTGTTAAATGACATTTCTACTACAATGCAGCCAGGTAGAGTAAATAAATCTGGCTATTAAACCTATTTCATAGTTTACTCTTGTTTCAATTTAGCATTAATGGAGCATGCTGGACTGGTCCCGAGAAAAGAAGTCAAGCACATCTTATTTTACTCTACTTTTACCAAACAAGCAATTCATGGATTTCATGTCGTCAAGCTACCCCCCCCCCCCCATATTATATTGGTTAACGTAGTAAACTTCCACTCATTGGGCTTGGTTTCAAATCCCAAGTAATGGTTGGACGTTACCTCGTTGTCCCCTTATATGGAGCACTGCTGGCTCACTTAAATGGTACTCCCATAATAAAGTAGTTAGAAAGACTTTGCGATATTGTTGAGTGCCAAGACAAGTGCCTCCGCATAAAAAAATATTTTGTTAAGCTGAACAGTATAGGTTGTAATAGAACCTTAATAAATTAATGCATGCATGTGTTGGGGCAAGCAAGGAAACATAGAGAATGGGCCTTTATCATACGTTTATTCGACAATACTAAAAATTCTTTTAAAATAAAATTAATAATTGAATAAGGTTCCCCTTCATAGTATCACTTAATACACGAGGAATCAGAAGCAGAGACAAAATATTCGGTCAAAGCAATTTTTTCTCGGATCTTTCGGGAGGCACTTACTACTGCTGAAGAATACAGCGATGAAGGACTTCGTTGACAGGTGCCCACATCATGTCATATTCAGCCTCATCATGTCAGATTCCAAGAACTTCCGCTAGACGCTGAGACAGCTCAATCGGCTCTCTATATCGTCAGATCTCCAGGGAACAAGCGAAATCTGTCGACCTTCTCATTTTTTTTCTTGGAGGAGTTGTTGTCCGTTTACCGGGGCCATTTTGGCTCACCCCTTTTTCTCTCATTGGACTGTGGGCTGCCTTTCGTTTAGCATTTTCTGCCGCATTTAGTTCCTTATTTCACTGCTCATGTTCACAGTCTACCAAGTACCTCCCCGCAATAATTTTCATTTGAGATACCACTTTGACCATTCATTATCTGAAAGTTTGCTGTGGGCCATAAAATAACGTCACCATCTATTTTGCAACATTTATAGTCTTTTGATCGCTATCAATGGCCAAAAAGACAGCTTTTCTTTTACGCCACCTTAGTGTTCCTCAAGTCTTTATTTCTTTTTTGCCTCTGGAGTTCTTATAAGAGTTTTATTATTGACCGTCTGTAGACCACACACCACGGTGAATTACAACATTCAGCGCTTCTACAAACAGCGTACGAGCCACTATTTTTAGTTGAACTTGGCATAGAGTACGTTAATTTTGTTTTATTGTTATTGCCTTTCTACTGTTGTATCAAAAGTTTGGCGTTAATATTTTCTTCAATATTTTAAAAACCTTTTAAGGTGTCGTAGCGGCATTTCAGGGAACATTATGTTGCGAACACTTTGTTACAGACTAGAGTAAAAGAGAAGTTCGAAATTGAACATATGAGACTTTATTAGCATTCTGAACTCTGTCAAGAAGCTGAGTAAAGTGCGATCATTCAGGGAGCAATGGATAAGGATTTTAGAAAATAGAGGTAAATATATTTTACTGCTTCCATCTCTCGCTGGATTTATTGGTGGGGAAAATAAACAAGACCAAAAATATTTTTATAAAGAGTTTAAAAGTATAAAAGGGTTAAAAACACTGATAAGGTTAACAGTTGAAAGGAATTAAAGATCACAAAAAAATCCAAGGTTTTCGCGAAAAGACTCCGGCAAAATCAGAAATCGATAGATCAAAATTTCAGCCTTAATAAAAAAGCATTTCTTATCGAACGCTTTGAAATTTTCACGAAAAATTTTCGTTATGAGGTACTCTATAGCAGGAAAACTGATCAAACAGCACATACACGCTTGTAGCACTGCGATTTAGAGCAATTGTTGCAGCATAATTATGAGAAAAATGAATCTCTTACCCCCAAAAAGCTTGTAACGTCATGTAAAATCGTGTTATAATAAACATATTTTTAATAAAAATTTATTTTATATAATAACATACATCCTCGATTCTGTCGGCTATGATATCTTTTACACATCTTCGAATTCCGCCAGTGAAAAATGTTTATGAGCAGCTGCTATATGCACAAGTAAATGTATATATATATATATATATATATGTGTGTGTGTGTGTGTGTGTGTGTCATCATGTCAACGTTTTTAAACGTGATAATATGCTAATACAAGGGCATACAAAATGGCCAAATAAATGGTATAATTTTGATTTATTTTAAGTATGCAAAAGATTTGTAAAGATATAAAAATTAATAATCCCTGTCTTTTAAAATTTTAGTGAAAGCCGATGATGGTTGACCAGCATGAGCCAAAACAACATTGTTTGCTCTTTTATGCCATTTTTTCAAGAACTTCCTGCTACAGCATTGTAGTTTGACTTTCAAATTATAACGGTAAAACCCTCCATGTGTTTTTGTTAGATACTGAACAGATGAAAGTCATCTTTTTATATTTGTGGCGGTGGGAAAAAAAATTAACAATTGTGTTCTTGGGTTGGGATTGTCCCACAAATATATCAATCGTAGCCAGCACCTCTGGAAACAGCTATCACCCTAACTTATGGGTTTCTCTTTGTGTCCATGACCAAGTACAAAGGGGAAAAAAATTAAAAATCGAAATTTTCCTCAATTTTCACGCATTTGTTTCTATTTTCGGTACAAAATTTAGATAGCTTACCGATGGCAATAAAACAACAATAAATCTTTAAATGTCTGGATTTCGAGGGTAAAAAAATATGGCAGCATGGCAGTGGACAATAGAATAATCGGCATTAATGGGTATTCGACGCGTCGTAAAAATTTAGGGTCATAGAATTGGGCCTGATAGCTTGTTCATGATAAATCAAAATACGATGCGAATGTAAAAGAAAATATGGAACGTTACATAAATTAAAATTAAATTATGGTGGCAAATTAAGTGATTGCAGTAGTTATTACAGTGGTAAATAAATTAAATTTAAAATTTCAATGATTTAGCTGTAAATCATAGCCTTTTCTCTGTAAATCAAAGTTTAGTTTTTATCTATGCCGCCGTATTTTGATTTAAGGCAAATCAAAAGGCCTTAAATCAAAATACGGCGGCATAGATAAAAACTAAACTTTGATCACCATAGATTGAAATGCGGCCCATTGTGAACGATACAGCAATATAGCTCTGAAATGCATCTAATCACTGTAAATCAAAATACGACACACTTTAAAAATAATCTAAAAGTCTAATTACCGTAAATTCAAAATATGGTGCACTACACCTGTGGCGTAAAACTTGTGGTCTGCAGTTTAGCCAAACTTCCTTTCATTGTTCAGTTTTTTGTTCTTTTTTTTTGTTTTTGTTTGTGTATAATCAGTCCTTAAGAAAAATTCAGTTTTTGGAAATAGCTTTTCTCCTACATACTGGACGACTATACCAGGCTAAAGAACCTGTAATGAGTTATGGTTACTAACATGGTATGACAAATTTTTTGCAAGACTTATTCTTTTGACGAGAATTATTTCATGATGTACACTGGTGTCCAAAAGTTAAGCATAATTCGTAAAATGTGGAAAAACATGAGTAAATATTGGTCAAATAGTTCAAAATTGCTTGTGGAGAATCACCGTTTGAAGGTGAAACAATGTGCATATTCAAAACATTTCAGTCGACGTCTGCATGCGCAAAACATGTGAGCACGTCAGAACGAGTATAAAATCGGTTCACGTGCCATGCGGATGTTAGGCTGTGCTGAGGAGCGAGTTAAACGATCAAAAAGTCCGAAGGATGGCACAAAGACACTAAATGGCCATGTTTTTGAAAGGAAGAATTATTGGAATGCTGGAATGTGGACGATCTCAAACTGAAGTGTCTTAAATTCTGAATGTGCCTCAGTGTGTGATTTCAAGACTGTGACAGATGTTTCAAAGTACGGGAGATGTTACCCGACGACCAGAACAACTGTTCGTCAAGACCGATATTTGGCAATAACAGCGCGACGTCAGTGGGACGGTTGTAGCAGAGAACTCGGTTCAGCGCTCACAGCCGCCACAGGAATGCGAGTTTTGAGGCAAACTGTTTATAGGAGACTCAATTATGCTGGTATGTATGCTAGAAGACCAGCCGTTTGCATTCCTCTCAGGCCTGCGCATAAACGCGCTCGTCTAATTTGGAGTTTCAAACATCTGCACTGGAGTTTGCAACAGTGGGCCAGTGTGATGTTCAGTAACGAGTCCCGGTTTACTTTGAAAACTGATTTTCATCGGATAACGATATGGAGAGAACGTGGAACTCGTTTTCGCCCAAGAAACATCAGAAAATACATCATTTTCCTTCAAAGAGAGTCATGGTGTGAGTAGACATAATGCTGGATAGCCACACAGAGTTCCAAGTCTTTGACACGGGGTCTGTTACTGCTGAAAGGTACAAAGACGAAGTCCTTGAGCCTTATGTTCACCTATTTCGAGGTGCTGTCGGTCCTGGATTCATATTCAAGGAGGATAACGAGCTTTGTCACAGTGCGATCCTGGTCGACAACTTCCTTGAAAGTGAAAATATCCAGCGCATGCAGTGGCCCGCTCACTCTCCTGATCTAAATCCTATTGAGCATGTATGGGATATGCTCAGGAGACAAATTGAAACCCTTCCGCACCCACCAAACTCCATTCAAGAACTGGAAAGAGCTCTCCTCAATGCTTGGAACTCTTTGAGGTCACAACTCATCCACACTCTCATAGCACATATGGGCAATCGTTGTGCAACGATTGACCATATGTGCCAACGACCAGAGACGACGACACACCTTATTAAATTGCCAAATAACCTTTTTATTTTAATTTTTTTCACTAAAGTATAAAATGTTAGTTTGCGCTGTTTTCTTTCAAACTGTTTCCTTGGATAATATTAATGATTAATATTCTTCATTTGCATTGTCTTCTTGTGGTATAACCGTATTACACTCGCATATCACGTTTCCCGCCATTCTGACTTAGATTTACTTAAATATTCACATAAACATCAATTATGCTTAACTTTTGGACGCCAGTGTATATATAAAGTCATGTGCACGTTTAAGATCTGCCACGAAACCCGAGGAAAGTGACGCAATTTTTCTAAATTATTTCATGTAATGGTTAGACAATTTTATACTATGTCAAGATTGCCTAAATTTGTGTTATAGGTATTAATGGCGAAGTTATATTAATCCAGTAAAATTGTGGTCAATAGTCAAAATAAAGTGCCTATACATTGTTCCTCTACAAGTGCCCGCTACTACGACTGACTTAAGCAGATGTCTTCTCAACTGAACTTAATAGTAAACCGGAAGTAGAAGGTTATAGTGTCTGAACCATCATTTGGTCGGGACAAGAGGATAAAAAAGGAAATTTCTTTTGCCTCGGATTTCATTAGGTCTGTTTATTTAAACAGAGGCAGTTAAAATCAAAACAAAACAAATTTAGACCGTTCTTCAGACAGAGAGAATCCATGTGCGAATCTATAAGAGAGCCATTGCGAATATCACACCAACCATATAGGACAATTTTTCGGACTAACATACTTAAGTCTCCGTTTTTCATCCAGTCATGGTCATTTATGAGTTGGTCATAAGATGCATTTTAACGGAATATGACTGTAAATATCTATACTTCATCAGAGGTAAATTTTGTTGCTATCATTTTTGTATGGACGTAATTTACAGTAGATTGGTAAGTTAGTTGAAAGCGCTGCGGTTATGTAATTTAAAGTTATTTATAAAAGAATCAGATATGTGCGCATTAGTTAAAACACCCAACACGCCACAGGGTGATTTAATCCTGTAGCCATAGTTACCCAGATTTCTCGAGTACCAAATGCCACATTTGCAGAAAAAGGGGAATTAAAATATCATTGCACACTCATTCACATTTTATAAACAGAATGCTTGCTTTGAAAAAAATAACAAATAAACTTGAATTGCACGCATAGAGGGGAAATATGCTTATTGTACTGGATATTCACCTATAAAATTTTGACAACTTTGGAAAACCTTTTGTTGGTGCACACAAGAGATATAATTAAGAATGATTTAAAGACAGACTGTAATATATTGTAGTTAATAAATACACTGATAAACAGAGGCAAGTTCGGCATTTGATCATTTCTGGGATAGCAATTTTCAATTCCGCAAAGATTTTAATATAGAACAAATTTTTCAGTTTTTTAGCTTCAGAGTTGAACAATTGTTAGCTATCCCCTGTTTGTACTTGGGTTGAAAAAATTACGTAACAGACGAATACATACGAATTGAAACACTCCAATAAAATATATATCATTATGGATACATGTATCTGTGCATATTTTTGCTTCAAATGTAAAGAATCACTATTTTTATAAAATATCATTGACCAAAATAGATTAAGTCAAATCCTCATAAAGTAATTGCAACAACGGAAAACTATCCTCTTGATTTTATACATTCATGATTTTGAATGAAACGACGTTTATAACAATTAGAAAGTCCTACCAAATCTATTTGTAGATATATGAATGTGTATACATACATGCACACACACGCATATATACAGTGGAATCTCGATCGATCGTTCCCCGAACGATCGTTTTCCCGTATGATCGTTTATTTCACCCAGTCCCGAATAAATTCCATAGAAAACAAGCAAAAAAGACCGCATGGATCGTTCCTCGATTCTTTGTTTTCCCGCAATATTCGTTCAGAATATCGCATCTTTACATTAATTCATCAGATCGATCGTTTTTTCATAATAACTGAACCTGAAATATAAATGTCTGGATTGAGCTAGAATGACGCTCTAATTAAACAATGAGCAGAACATTTGAGATGCACAATGTCGTTTTTTCTTTTCTCTTGTTTAGCCTGGTTTCGCTTTATTGTACCACTCCCATTATTTGTTCGTCGTTGGTGTTCCTTAATTCTTTAGCTCCTGGAGTACCCCTGTTTTCGGCAACTCATTCCAAATTCCCCGACTGTTCAGCATTTCTGTTCTTATCAGCAATAGCTCACAGTAAGCTTTTTTGTTGGCCTTGGGATGGAGACGCCCTGGTGTTTGGTCTAGTGTGTGAGAAGTTTGTGATTACTGCAGTTCTACACTGACCCGGAAGCAGAACCCCCCTGAAGCAGAACTTCCTGGTGGTTTTATGTCGGACCCCATCCAATGCAATGGAATGGTTCTAGTTCCAAAGATACACGGATGCCGTCTCTTTATACTCTCACACAATAACCGATACCGAAAAGAATGCAATTTGCAACACAAAAAAATATTATTTACTTGTGGAGAGAAAACCGCCAAAAAACAAACGACGATTAAGTACTTTTATTTGAATCAAACTTCCTGTGTATCTATGTGTATTTCTTTTTTTATTATTATTATTATCTTGGATTTCAGTACGACTTTGTAATTTTATCTTCACTTACACTATGGGTATGTATGCATTTATGTATGTGAGTAAATATAATTTAGCGGTATCAAACTTTAAGGTATGCTAATACTTTTTTGTATGTTCCCGCATCTATCGTTTTCCCGCATCCATCGTTTAGTTCAGTCGGTCCCTTCGAAAACGATAGATCGAGATTCCACTGTATATATATATATATATATATATATATATATATATATATATATATATATATATATATATATATTATATATATATATATATATATATATATATATATATATATATATATATATATATATATATTTATATACATATATATATATATATACATATATATATATATATATATATATATATATACATACATGACGCCCGGTGGCATAGTGATTTAGAAACTACCACACCACAGGTCCAGGGTTCAACCCTGTGACTGGGCAAGGTCGACTCAGCCTTTTATCCCTTGAGTGGGTCGATAAAATGAAGACCAAGCATGCTTGGGAGATAACTCTGGAGGTCCCGCGGCACGCTAACCACCTGTCCGAGACATATGCTGTATGGCACCCCAAGCGCACGTTCAAGAAAGCGGAGATGGGCACCACAGGCCTTGGTCCACAACGTTCTGTTGCGCCATTGGTTTTATATATATACTAATATATAACCCCTGTAAAAAATGACGGAATGTTGATCAGCGTTTCCTTCTGATCGCTGATTTTGAAGACGCTGGCGATTTTCTTCCCTTATGCGGTACAATGTTGAGAGTGACTGGCGAGCAGGCCATCTTGCTTTTCTGTTTCCAATTAATCGACGTCTACGTTCAAGAGGTGATTCATCATTTTCATCGGGCATTGCTGAAAACTGTACTTAAACAGCAGTAAACAACAAAACTAAACTAAACTAAATCAAAACTAAACCAAAACTGTTTCAAAAGTGAATGACTCACCACACATCAGTATTTATAATAATTGCATAATAATTAGCAAAATGAAACACAATTTAATTAACATTAAAATTATACATTAAAAATGTAGTTATTTAAAGGGAATATGAAAAACCATGGAGTAGAATGAATTCGAAATTCAAGTGAATGACTCAACTGAATAAATGTTTTTTTTTCGATGGATATTTTAATTTGAAGATATTTCAAAAACTAAACGGTTTTGAGCTAGGGTGTTCACTTGAAATTTTCATATTTTTTAAAGGGCTTTCAAAATATGTAACTTTTGTGGTATTATTTTTCAAGAAAAAATTCAAGAAATGGCGTCGCAATGTTAAGATGTTCTCGACTTGGTCCGTCCCAGAATGGTTACCTTCATTTTTCTACTCTAGGCTTTTATATAAGTAAAGATATATATATATATATATATATATATATATATATATATATATATATATATATATATATATATATATATATGTATATGTATATGTATATATATGTATATGTATATGTATATATTTATATGTATGTATATATTTGTATATATTTGTATATATATATATATATATATATATATATATATATATATATATATATATATATATACACAGTAACCACCGCTTATAGTGATCAGATCAGTGGTTATAAGAATCAACCGCTTATAAGAATCAATATCGTGAAAACAAAAACAAATGTATTATTTCCATGTTAAAATCTTCGCTTTAAAGAATCAATCCACCGGTTTTAAGAATCAGTTTACACTCTTCGCTGTCCTTTCATTTGTCCAAAAAAGCCACTTAAATCCTCAAAAGGCACGAAGTTCTTTCTTTTTTTTTTTAAAGAAAGATTGATAAGATGGGAGGGAATATAGTCGTAAAATTCATCCCTTTCTTTGTTAGACATAACATAATAGTTTCCCCTTAAACGCTTTAGCACAACACTGTCATATTAGCTTGACCCGGAGGCATCTTTACCCGTCCGGGTTCGATTTCACTTTTCTCCACTGACAAACAAAAATAGGAACTCTTTTTTTCCCACCTCCCACACGTAAGCTAGAAAGTGAATCTTCGTCTGAGACTATTAGTATTGAAAGAGGTATAAACAGCCTCCTGAAAACTTCATTACGTCAAACTACCATAGAAAACTTTTTTCTTGCTCCCTTCCTGTAGATGAAATGTTAAAACTGTCAAGCAGGTATGTGGTAACAAATATTGAATTTTTTTCTTCTATTACTATGATCATGTGTATCTAGTTATAGGTCTAGAAATTAAGTTGTATTTTTAAAATTATAAAAAATAATTTTAATAAAAGGTAATTAACGTAAATTAAAGAGTATTTTATGGTAAATAATCTAATATATGTATATATAGGTGTGTGCCTGTCCAAAAACCTAAATTTCGGCTATAAGAATCAACCGCTTATAAGAATCAAAAACAGTAATAACAAACGTGATTCTTATAAGCGGAAATCACTGTATATCACACATATACATTTTAAATTTTAAAATTTGCTCTTTAGTAAACTTAAATATAAAAACATACTCTTAGGCTGTATTTCGAATTGAGTACAATGAAATTCCCAGTTTTCTGGCTCTATTAGAATAGATATAGAGCACAATTTTTTTTAAAAAAGGCCCAATAATCATGGAAAGAAATCTCTTTAAACAAATTTATTGTATATTTTACACCTACTCCTGATAATTTATTCTTTATGAATTATCGGGAAACTCAGTATTTTCATAAAACTCTTACAAAATCAAAATTTTAAAACAAGTTTTATTAACAATTTCATTAAAAATATGAATAGAGTTTCATAAATTATGCGTAGATTTTCATTTTTTACCTGAATGTAGTCTATAAAATCTTTTGTTTACAACCATGCAGAAATGCCTTTTGTTATTTTCAGGAATCACAAACGAAAGAAGATTTTTTTGTGACACCCGGATTATCCCTAAATTAAGAAAATCCTCAACAGACTAGCAGATAGAAAAGTCTATTGGCATATAATATCTTTAGACCCCCTGCCATGGTATTTTTCTGGTATGAGCAGTATGAATATCATTTAGAAATAAAAAATACTTGAAAAAATACTTGAAAAAATAAGAATTAAATTCATTTAAACAGTATGTAAGGTTGAGGGGGGGGGGGGGGGTTATGTAAATAATCTTAAATTTCAGTTTTGCAGTTAATAATTAAAACAACAGAAAAAATTATTAAATGAATTATTTTATTCCAAAAAGTGTTCAGAATTTTTTTCCTTCCCGTATATCCGAAAATTGCCACGATTGTAGTGCGCAATTTGAGTTTATGGTAGAATAACGATTTCCCGTTAGTCAATTATTTGCAAACTCAGATATCTTTCATCTGTCCTAGACAATTTCATGTAGTATTGATCATGTATTATTTATTAACCTCGAGATTACTCTTACTTTGATTTTACCCACTGACACAATTATACTGCGTAGGAGAAATTTTAAAGAATATACGTTACTAGAAAAGACACATTTCAGTCGATTGAATAAACAACTGTTCTTCAACTGTTATTTAAAAAAAAGCACTGCTGTACAAAATCAACAACTGTTCTTCAAAAAAACCTAAAGCTTTTCAATGTAAATATTAACCACACGATGAAAACACCCATTGCCCTTGATTTCGTTTACCCTAGTGATCTAAATAAAATTTTCCGGCCTGCCAAAGCATCGCCAAAGCCGCCAGTCTTCGGATTCATTCAGCACCGTTGGCACCCCTGTGCTCTACCTAGGTGAGTGCTCCTCCTCTCAGGTAGGGGCTGTCACGTGGTACTCGTGACGTCACTTCCCACTCGTGGGGAGGGAGGGATTCGGTACATCAGCTCAGCCGCGTGGGAACAACAAAAGGTAGACACAAACGGCCAGGTAACACACCGGCACAGGTAACACACTAGTGTACTCTCTCTTCTCGCTCGCTGCTCTCTCACTTTTTTCCAAAAGTCGCCAAGTTATCACTCCGGTTCCTTTTCTCTTCGCACCAAGAAGTGGTTTCTAGTTTTCGTACATGCGGACTGCTACCCGCTGAAACAGTTTCGGATCCAAAAAAGCTAAAAGAGAAGTTGCGAGCTGGTTTCGCCGAGTCGTTCATCCTCAGGAGGCAGTCATTCCGGTGCGAGCGGTGGAGCCGAGGCGGCCGAGCGCTATGTCGACCGCGGTGTCCGAATCCTCGATGACCATGAGCCAGAGCATGGATTCTGTCAGTACCATCACAGAAGAGGAGGTAAGGAACATATGCAATCCTTCATTTTTTTCCCGGATTCGAACCGCGGTATTCTCTCTGCCATGGACACTCTTGTATTCCTGACCGAAATCGTCCGAATAAGAAGTTTAAAACGAAACAGACCCTCTAATTTCTTATTTATTAACGGTATCCTAAATTTTGCATGAGGTGTTACACTCTTACACGTCTCTATGCCCTTCGTTTATCTTTCACATATCTGTATGGATTATTAAAAACGTACAATCAACTGGCATAACAGTATATAGTGATTTAGTCGTATTAAAAACAATAGGGTGGCTATATCACCTTTCTGTTACAAGAAGACTATTTTATTTAGAAAATGATCTTAAAATCTTTCCCCTTATACCAAAAAATATTATTTTTCTTTTCTGTATTTTGATCTACATTAAATTTCCGGTTACTTACTGATATGAGATAAATAACATTTAAAATTCAGAGTTCCCAATTTTATAAACAGAGAACATATAGTTTTTGTTTATAACCTATATTGTCACGTTTTGCTTTTTATGCTCTATGCTTAGATTAATATAAATATTTTCAAATAATTCCCCTTTATTAGGTATTATTTATCCATCCTTTATATTATACCCCTCTCTGAACTTGATAATTGTTAAGAATCAACCGAAAATATTGAATCATTTTCGGTTTCGTGTAATTCAAAGAAACAAGAGAAATTTTTATATTTAACAACTAGGAACATTTTTTTTTTTTTTTTTGCTATAGTAATATTAAAAACCCATAACGCATGTTCACATAATCACAGATTACTCTCTAGCAAGTGCTCTTGAAAATTTTTGGGAAAAAAAATATGTTACAAATCCCGGTTTTTATCCGAACGAAATTAACTCTCTTGCTCTGTTTGCTAACCGTATCTTTCTAGCGGTTACTGGAGTATACTCAAAATTTAAACTCGGAATTTAATAACATTATGAGGGCAATGTTAGGATTAATTCCTTTAAAATGCACACACACAAAAACGAAACATGGTATGCGGAGAACCTTTTTCCGCGTACACTGATTTTGTAGAAACAGGATACAATAATATTTATAATGTATACATACTAACAGCTGTCAGATTAAACAAACACGTAAAAGCCATTTGCTTCGTTGTTTAGAAATTAATATAGTCGAAACATTCTTTATTGCGTATCAGGATAAAAATATCTTTATTTGATTTTAAAGAACTATTTTCCCATGTGATCAATCAAAAAAAACTCTAAAAGTTAATTCAATTTTCCCGTAGCAAGCATTTAAAATATCACTTAAGAATCATTAAAATCATTAAAACTGAATGTAATTTTTAAAATAGCACTTAAGAATATCAAAAGAAACACGGTCAATGTACAGTATTATTTTTATTTCGCAACTTTGAAAGTTTTCTTAGCAATTAAAAAAGATGTCGGATTGTCAAAGCACATCAAACGCTTTTCTGTATTATAACCTGTGATTTTCGTTCTATATTTGTGCGCAAATTTAAAAAGAAGAACTGATTGAATGAGTGAATTTAGTTTTGTTATATTAAAATATATATATTGCTGTTAAAATAATAATTTTAGTATCTAAAAATTACAATCTAATGGTATAAGTATTATACCTTTTTAATTTTTCAAATAAAACTAGGTAATTTTGTCTCACGAAGAAAGATTGTTTTGATAAAATACAATAATAAAGCAAGCTAAAAGAGGAGAAAAGCGTAATTTTTAATAAAAGATATTGAATAAATTAAAAGTTTTCAAATGTGATTCACACACGAATCCCGAATAAATTGCTTTTAATAAAATGAATAGCATTTATTAATATTTCTATTACATATTTGCAAGCAAGATTTTCAGCCAAAAAAGTGCGATTTGAGATATTTGAAAAATGATCACTGTATTAAAACGACGGAACTGGTGTTACAAACTTAATATAGCATTTTAAATAAATAAGTAACGCACACACACAGGTATATATTTTATGCTATCCTTTAAAAATATAAATGCTTGCTATTACTTGTGAGTTAGGTCCAACAGCTATTAAACAAAAGTAAGATAATATAAATAAAAAAATTGCAGGTTTATTTTTCTTATCTAAATATATCTTCCTCAATTAATATTTTATATCAAATTCTGATAAAATTATTACATAAATTTGTATTTTATCCTTCTCTCAAAATGATAGTGAACTGTTTTTTAAACAAGGATAAGAGAGTTTTGGCCTTTTGAAATATTCCTTTTCCGAAAAAAATAACGAAAGTTTGAAAAAGACAGTATCGCAATTGTTATGAATATCGACTTACATTTGAGAATGGTAATTAATATTCATTAAAACGACGTTGTTTAAACTTTTGCAATTCTGCGATTTCGTTTGACACGAGAGTAATCTCTAAATAATATTTGTATGACAAGAACTAACGCTTCAGGAATTAATTTATGCTAAACACGGATTCAATTAATTTAGATAACCACAATGTTTACTTTAATTAGACTCGTTATAATAAATGACGTTTATAGAAACGTCTGTTCATTTTCCTTTCAAAACTTTAGCCATGATTTCCTCTATGTACCAAACTATTCCACAGTCTACAAGTTTAATATTAATGATAAATCTATATCATCATTTTCTTTTGCTGTGTTTGCCCTTTATATAAATCCACAGACAGGAGTTTGGATATTGCAAAGGAATTAATTTACTAGACTGATTATCCTCCAAAATGGTTTTAATAATATAATAATCTCAATCGTAGATGTTTATCAAACTCAGCTCATGTGCAATTTTTTCTTAGTCCAGTTCTGCCTCATACGTGGTCTGAATCGTTAAATATTAGTTTTAGCAAGGAAATTTGTCGGTAGATGGAGGTAGAAAATGCAGTAGAAAAACATGTTTTCGGATCTCTATAGAAGATATTTTGCACATGACGAAAAATAATTTCTACAGTTAAAATGCTTTCGATACCTTTAAAATAATACTGTGTTTCTATGAAGGTCTCAGGCTGCTTAGCAAATAGATAAGACATATTTAATGGTAAATTTAAAAAATCACAAAAATTTAAGATGATTTTGAAAATTTGCCATATAAAGTACTTATTGTAAAAATGTACGTTTGCGTCTAAAGTTATCAGTACTAGCATACGGAGAAATACGTTTCAATGAAATTTGACTGTCATGTTGTTTTGAGAATATTATATTTATCTAATATGTAGAAAATAGGGTATATGTAGTATATGAAGGCTATTAAAAGTAAAAGGGTTTTGGAATGGTTTCACGGCTTTCTTGAAGGAAATGTTTTTTTCAAGACTAAGCTTATAATAAGAATTTAAGACAAAGTAGTTCAGCTTGTTTAGAATACAAGGCCGCATGAAGCTACAATTGCTTCTGTATTTTCCAGCTGTCAGGTCATGTGGAATAAAAGATAACCCGAATAAAATTAATTTGAGGCAAAACATTGCAAATTTTTCCCAAATTTTTTTTTTTTTAAATTCTGTAAGTTTGTTTGAGTCCAAAGTGCACGATGACCACTTGTAAAAATTAATGCCTTTTGTTATTGGCTTTCCCTCCATTTCTGCCACGATTCTTCATCCATAAACTTGTAAAAGACCGGCAGTGTCGCATTATGATTCCACAACTTCCTGACTGTCCCCGACTATACGTTTCATGCTAAGCTGCCCTTCACCGCGCTTTTCATACGCAATCGCAAGATCACTCGATAACAAAAAATGGCGTAAGTGAAAAGATTTGTACACACATCTGTAGATTACATGAAACAAGCCATCCGGTCCTAATATTTTGGTTGATTCCTTGCCTTTTGAGAGAAATTTTAATCCCATGGGATCACATTTTTAACTCTTCGACATACATTAAACTCAAAAGTGATACCTAATTCGTCATCACATGGGAATGTATTTTCGGGCACATATTGTACGTGATAAAAGACTGCGAATCTTGTATGGATCTTGTATTGGCACTGTAGTCTGCTCAACCAGTGCGTTCATTAGGACATGCTACGTAGCTTCATGCTGAAAACTTTCTTGGATTTATATATTTGAAAAATAACAACTGACTCCTTCTCTTTCGCTTCATATAAAGTCCTATTCGCGTCTTTTCATCTGCTTTTAATATTTCGTCCAGAAAGAGTCATTACTGTGTTTTTGGTATACGTCCTGATATAAAATAACGTGCGGTTAGGTGATCTTTGAAGAGCAGTTACTTCTGGATTACATTTTTGTGCCATGTCATAATTTTTGTATATAAAAATTGACGCTCCTATTTTTTTTATCTCGCGCAATTAAAGCAAAGTTTTCTCCTATAACAAGAAAAGAATGAATAGTCCTTAAGTATGTTTCATATCTGTTTCACTAGTCATTCCGGAATAATTAACAATGACTTTAAATTCTTACTACTGAATACTGCAATTTTCTGAAACAGACAATCCGAATTATCCAATATAAGCTTATTTACTTTGATACACTAGCATTGACATTTTTATTTGACATGGCAGCATAATTTCATCGCCATAATAAATTTCTATTTTCATCTGTAATAATACGTTTAAATAATGTTTAGAATTCATAGCCCCATAATCGTTACATTTATATAGATGCATTTTATATAAAGATATAATGTTATATATATATATATATATATATATATATATATATATATATATATATATATATATATATATATATATATATTTGCCCCAACCAAATGCTGAAAATTTTCAAGTACATTTAAGCTTAACACCTAGATACACTTTTACGTGCTAATATGAACAACGATGGAATCAAAAGATATAAATATTTATGTAAATTTCAAAACTGAAATTTATAATACGAAAGCACCCCGTAAAAGTTTAACAATAATATTTCTTTTTCTACATTGCTGTCATTATCATTAAATGATAGGTTATTTCAGAGAAATGGAATTTTCGGTAAGCACACCCGAAATATAAATGATAATATTATTTCTTACAAAAGGGGAAAATTTAAGTGCAATACTTCTTAGTGTATGAAGGGAAACATATTATAGTTACAAATTTTAGGAAAAATTTTGTATGAAGTATCAAATTTGTGAATATATATATATATATATATATATATATATATATTTATATCTAAACTTGAATTGTAAAATCAAGTTCCATTTCTAAATAAAAATATTTATCATGCATCTGAGTGCAATCTAAATAAATTAAGATCCCTGGAATTATACTTTTATGTATTTTTAATTATGATTTTCAATTTTTTTGATGAAATTCTCACGGAATATATTATCTAATAGCCACAAAGTATTCTAATGTCGAATACGAAATAATTAAAGCTATTAATAGTATATTGTCACAAGATAAATTTTGGAAATCTGGCTATTTTGCCTCTGTAGCGTACAATGTAAACTTTTTAAAACAAAATGTCTTATTAAAATATTTATACAGCCTCATCTGAGACATAACACTCATTTTCATATCCTTATTAAAAACTGTCCTATATAAATAAATCTCTTTGCTTTTTGACTTTAATTGTATAGTGTAGTCTAAAACTAGATGTGTGTATTCCGCCGGAAATCGACGCTGCATGAAAATAACTCTATTTGTTACTTAATTTTATAGGAACACAGGTAATCATGAGATTTGTATTGTAAGGTCTTGTACTAGTAAGGTTCATTATGTTATGTTACATCCTGAAACTGCAGATCTGTTAAGGATATGTCATCCTGAAAATGATTTAAAGGATATTTTTAACATAAAAACTAATACCTAATTTCTCATTTCTGATCCAGCTGGGTGTAAAAATTTTCTTCAAGTCTGAAAGAGGCAGGTGTTCTATTCCGCAGGTGGTTCTAGAGCCTGCAATTTCCTTTATGTTAGTTGCAATTCATTTCCCTTTTTCTGCCTCTGTCGGTAGTTTTATAATTTCGAATGACTACAAAGCAAACTAGGTGGGAATTATTAGAAAACTATAAGCTTATTCTACACTTTAAATTATGTAGAGAGGATAGATTTACAAGGCTGAGCGATATTCCTTCGGATCTACGAACATTTATCTTCTTTAAGTGTATAGGATATGTATATTAAATCCCCTGAAGTAGAGACATTGTAGTCATAGGAGTTTAAATTAATTTTCTGTCGCTTTTAAATATTGTTTGAAATGTTACCTTTGGCCGAAACATTTTAATAAGTTCTATACAGCAATGAAAATCAATCTGGTACTAATTTTCGAATAATTTTTTATGTAACCGTAGAACATGAGATCCGCTGAGCGTAAAGTATGTTCAAGTGCTGGTATGAGTTTCATCTTTGCTTAACAAAAACCTATTGGAGGAGGACAATTTCTACGATGATTACGATAATTTCAACTCTTCAAACAGACTATCCTCGATAACAGATGCAGTAATCAACGAACTTGACTTTCCCCTGCTCCGAAATAAACTACGACAATTTGTAAAAGATTATCTAGGGATGGAATTTATCTTATTTTTTCAGAGATGACAACTAAATTTTAATTTTCTGCGACAATTAAGCATTCTTTCATTCGACCCTAATATCTAATAAATATATATTTCATATTCAAAGAAAATTTCTCGCGGGCGTAGCCAATAAGGAAATTTATATAAGTATTGCGAGTTGACACTTGCAGTATACTACGCAATTAAAAAGTTATGATTAACTTTTTTTTTAACTTATAAGCATAGAACCTTCTCGTTGCCTTATAGCAAAATTCATATAAATACTCGTATTATATTCAAAATATTTTTAAAGATTTTTCAGTGATGAGGATTTTGTTATGTGTGTATGTATGGGTATGTCAGCTTGGTAATTTAATTTGTTGGAAATATCAGACAGGGAAAATTAGCTTACATATTTTGGCTACCAGTGTTAGTAGTTGATTCCCCTAACTTTCAGGAACAACCCTTCATTTAAGTATAATGTCACCACTATAAAAAAATAGATATTATCATTAAACTGTTTATTCCTGGTATTCTTGATGTGGTTACATTAAAGTCTTGGTTTCAGTTACAGGATATTGTATTTTTCCTTTTACACAGGAAAATAGTGCAATTATGCATTTTGAAATAGTTAACAATGTTTAAAAAATTATATGTATGTATGTATCATTTTTTAACAACGTTCGAAATTTAAAGTTAAGACTTTTCTAAAACGCACCACCCGATGTCAGATTGATTGCAGGATGTTGCGGATTGGAACATGGGCATGCCAGGTGTTCCGGGGCACATTCCCCCACCGGTTCGTTTGAACAGGCACTATTCGGGGTCATAAGTGTTCCCCCTCCTATTATATCACCTGTTGTAGGAACCCTTGAATAACATATTGAGGGATTTGGCGGCAATTCGCTCAGCCTAGACAGATGGTGGCTGTGCTTTGCGCAACGTGCAGTAGCTCGATTTTGGATTTATCTCATTAAGTGTTATTAAATACTATATTAAAATTACCTTAGAATATATTTAACCTCTTATATTATATTTTATCATACATTATAATCATCCTTTATATAGTATCACTGATTGTAATCTGTCAGACATTCCTCCTGTTTTTTTTAAAATTTAAAACATCTTTAATCAATCAATCATTATTAGTTATCTTGCTGTTTTAATAATTTTTAACGGAAATTAATCCTTCATATAAACATACATGAAAATTACCCTATAGATAATTTTCATGAAAACATATATAAAAATTTTACAGACATCTCAATAACTCATACTCAAATATGCATTCGTATTTATATACAGACGGTCAGTTTTATCTCTTGTTCATTGTGATTCACATCCTAATTTAATCTTTTCTGTTAAAATTCTTTTAATCATGATTTAACTTTTATCTTAAATTTAACTTTTATCTTAAATAATTCTCACACTCTAAACGTTTCTATTTACTAATTTTCTAATCATAATTTTTGCCTATGTTTGCCATTTATTTCCTATATGAAACTTCATCTTTGTACTGTATACTTACTCCAAAGATTTACAAAGTCCTTGGAGTCTTTCAATATACTTTACTTCTGTTGATGTGGCAACACTAAATCAGTTCTATTAGCTCTTTAATACTCGGAAAATGTTAATCACTTGCGAACAATACTTGGTAAATTACTTAAACTGTCAACTCTAAGAACTTTATAATCTAGAGTTTTAATCTTTAATTAATCTACTTTAAAATGAGAAATAAATTGTACGGAAACTTATCTCTTGGCCATCAAATACACACTGTCTTCATTTCACTAAAAGCACCTCGATTCATCATAAGAATAATGGACTGCACTTAATTCATTCATTCCCAGGTATTGGAGGGGAAGGGAGATTGTGTGCGTGTTTTATTAAATATAGTGGGTAAATTTATTAAATAACAATTTTATAAATGACCCAGAATGTCAATGAAGTTACTTTTTTGACAACTGCTAATTTTCGCTTATTTAAGTTTTGATTAAGGAGTCATATGGCAGTTGGTTTTCTCTCAGCTACTACTATAAATGTAATTAGAAAATGCATATTAGGCCTTGAGTATTTTGAGTACCATAACTGTTTTCATAGACTCAACTTAATAAACTCGCACAAACTACAACGAAATAATTTCACACTCTTTAATTTTTTTTCCCCTGAACAAACATTTGAATAGAACTAGATTCCCGTTTAAGTTCTTTTACTTCCATAACTTTAAACTATTGAAAAAAATAAGCACTTAGATTTAAATTTACTGGTACCTTCCATTTAGCTATGTATTATGTATTTTTTATCATGCTACTGCTTAAATTATAAAGCAATTCCTCACTTTGTTTTCAAAATAATCTTCGGCCATCTGACGCTGGGGAGCACCCTATTGATAGCGTTATGAAACCCGTGTATGTTGTTGGAAACATCGGGAGTTTCCGATTTAAAAAGTTTTACTGTATGTGTTTCCCCCAGTCATGAGAGTGTGACCTGGACTTTTCTCGTGCTGTGTGTGTAGTTATGTTGAACTGTTTTATTTATAAATGTGCTGTCCGCGAGTAAAAGAGTAAGAGTATATCAAGGTTAATGTCTGAATCATATTAAAGCACAGTCCTTCGTTTTTCCCCCACCTTCAGATTGTTTTTTTCCCTGATAATTGAAATTCTTAATTTCAAACCTAATGTCTAATTTCATAACGCGAAAATTTCTTGTAACGCAACAAACATAGATTAATATTATTACCTTCAGATAATTTTAAAAAGGGAGTTATGATTTTGTTTGGCTTGTTTTAAAACTATAACACCGAATTAGTAAAAAGTAACCAGATGCCTCTACGATAGTTTATGATAACGAACATGATATGGAGGCGATTGTTTCCAAGCTATCATTATATCATTTTCTAAACTATGTTGATTTACTGTACATTGAGAGGTAAAATATGTAAACTTGTTTTTCTCTTCTTGATTCATTTCAATTCATGTTTGTTATCCAACACATCTTTGACACTACAACAGAAGGCTCCAACTCTGAAAGAGTTGGACTCTGAAAGCGTCCATAGCATATTGTCACATGCACTGATATCTAAATGATTTACTATGGCTATTTTTGGCTTTTTTGGCTTTTGTATTTGTGTGTCGGGTCGTGGAATAATTTTTCTAACACTTTAGAAGCAAACCCAATAACTGCGGGATGAAAGTAACGAAATTAAATGCCTTTACCCACGCAGCACATCACTAGTCTTTCAAATCAAGTTCAGTGATTAAAAGCATGTTAGTATAAAAGAAGCATGAACAATATTATACTTTTAATCCATATTTTAGAGTATATCATTTCCTTTGAACATTTAACTGTACTTAAAGACATTTCGAGACCATTATACAAGCATGTAGAAAAATTGCCCTAAGTAAGGTATTAAAACAATAAAATTTCGATACCCTTTTCAGGGTATTTGTTAACTTTTCTTCTCCTTTTGCTACATGAAAGTGACCATAATCACCAAGTGCATTATTCATTTTATTCTAAAATGTTATGAAGCCAATTTGTCTCACTATATCAGTACACTATTTAAATGCCATTTTTTTTGGTTTCATTTATTTTGGAGGGGTAAAAATTCCAATTTCCCCTTTTTGTGACAGCATTAAAACCCCTACTTTATTTCTCTCTGATACTGTGTTAATTTCATTTTTCTATCTCATATAGAAGCCAAGATATTTAAACAAATTACCCGACACCCCTTAAAAAGTATATTATAAATCATTTTTAATTTTGCCCCGTATTGAACTTTTTATTCTTTTACATTTCAAAATATTTTTTTGCGGGATGTATGATTAAAAATTTTTCCTAAATGTTTATATTCAGATTACATGCGCATTATGTTTGATGAATCAATTTGTTTGCCTTTGGTATAAATTTCAAATAATTATCAAAGTCAAGCGATTTTTTTCTACGTCAGCACTCTAACTAAAGCTCATGGATATCCGAGCTGACGCATCAGGAATTCTCTTGCCCATTGTCATCAAATGAAGTCTCCATTTTCGTCTGATGCTCAGAGAAGCTCCTTTTTTTCTCTTTCTTTCAAACTTTTGAAAAACCATCTCTTTTATAGAAACTTATATAGATCAAGGAATTTTTAAAGCTTATTGGAGAAGGAAATTTAAATTTATGTTCCACTTTACAATCTCAAGTTCGGTAATAAATGAATATACCTCCAAAAGATTTATTACAGAATCCCGGTGATAGACAATTTTCTCTAAATATTATGTTCGTATACTTGTATGCCTCATATTATCTGAGATAATTTCACTAGTTCAAAATATAAAGATGAATAAAATAGTTCGATTTCTACATACAGAGATAAATTAGCAAAAGTGATATTGCTTTGAGTATGCTCACGAGGAACCCTCTATGATATGAAACTTTGCAAATGTCAAAAACGTTATCATGCGTGTAGAAATTGTCCATATGTTATATAATTTACAAATATAAATGCATTAATTGCAATTTGAGTTGTGTTTTTTCTTGAACGACACTATTCTTTTTTTTTTCAAATATTCCATTTTGATAAACTAACATTTCACTCTTATATGACAACTGATATTTCTACAATCCATTTAATACGTAAATAATTTTAAAAAATAGTAATTTAAATGTCTCTTAAGGAAAAATGCATTGTAACAACGGTTTGCCGGAGTCAGAAATATATATATATATAGAACCTTAATTTTTTTTTTTTTTCAATGCGGAGGCACTTGCCGCGAAGACATTCGCCTATAATTCACCGCAGTTTTGCTGGTCACTTTATTATGGGAGCGCCATATAGGCGGACCAGTATTGCCTCCTATGAAGGGATGACACAAACGGAGGCATTTATAGGGGCGCTTCGCCAGGATTCGATCTGAGCACCCTCAGCACCGAAAATCAGCGCGCTGTACCACAAGGCCGCCACGGCCTTAGACCCTTTAATTTCGAGGGCAGCATTCTACCATATGAACTAACGTGGCGATGTGAGAAGCTCTGATATTTCTACAGTCACATTAACCACACCACTAAACAAAATTTGGCAATATTTCCCAAGTCGCAAACAAGTATTAATACCTTTTCTACAATCAATTTACAGCAGTATCTAACACAATTGCAATATTTCCTGCAGTCACTCAAATTAAACTTAAAACTTTCCATTTCACCGAAATACTTTTCCCACAATGGCTGATTAACAAGTTATCGACTTCATTGTTAACGTGTGTAATTTAAGCGCGTGGCATTTAACTAGAATATACTCTCTCAGGAATGAACACACGGAGCTATGCGGGAAAGCCCCGAGACCAAATTTGAGGTAATCTTTTTTCGGAGAGACGAAGGAATTCCTCGGTGAAAAGGAGTAATCTTTAATGAATGCCACAATGAATGTAGACGTCATTAATACTTAGCTCTCCCTCCCGTTAATGTAAAGTCTTCCGCTAATGTTAAGGCATGTATAGTTCAGCTCTAATGTATTGCACTGTCACTAATGTATAGCTCGGCCGTGAAGGAGGCTATTTAGTTGAATCTTTGATTGTTGCTTAGATGTTGTGCTCGCAAGAGATGCTTAAAGAAAGTGCCAAGGCTTTATGAATTATTTTATCCTCAGGTTACGTTAAGGCGTTTCAAGTCGCTAGGGTTGTATTCATATGGGTATGTATTTTTTTAATTAAGCATAAATGCTCGCGAAAAACAGCATTATTGCAAAAGGCTTAATGCTCACATGTGAGTGCGTTACTTAATGAAATAATATAACTAACACACACACACACACACACACATGTATATATATATATATATTTGCAAGTAGTTAATTTCTGGTATTTTTGAGTTTGATTTACCTCTATAATTTGGCTTTCTGGTTCAACTTTTTATATTTTCGCCATTGTATTGAAAATTTCCGCAATCTGTGTCTTGTTATGCAAGCCTTTATATTAAACTTCAATTCTTTATTACATGTGATTTTGAAAAAAAAATTACCAAATTATTTATATATATATATGCTAGAGACCATCATGGGCACACCAACACCTTATGTGAACAAATCAGAAAAAATACAAGAGAACTGTATTTGGAGGAAGTTTCTTTGTCTGATTTTTCCAAAAAATTGCTCTTGATTTATTTCCCTTTGAAAGGCTTACTCAGTCATATATAATTTCAACATGAAACATAAGTTCCACAAGTTAGAGCCTATGATGTACCTTATACATAAGCACCCATTAGACTAAATTATGAACTGCAAAACTACTTAAATGTTTATTTTAGACTACCATTAATCTCTATTAAACCATGCGTCTGTGTTAAGAAGTGCAAACAACCCCCCCCTTTTTTTGAAACACTTATAGGATTCATAATACCTCAATCAGAAATTAGGATTAAAAATTTTCATTAGGAACACTTGAGTTCAGATTTCTCATTTGTACTTTAATTTTAAACATATTCCTAAAGAAAATATTCAATATTTTTTACGCACCCCTTTCATTAAAATTGTTTTTAATTTTATTTTTTATTATGCATTCTATTCTGATGGAGATATATTGTTGCCACAATGAAAGTGCAATATTCTCTTTTTTAAAATATATTTATAGTACTTTACAGATAAGTTTTGATTTCCATTGTTGAAAACACCTTTTATAATTTGCTAAGTTTTGATAATTTTTAGCTAGTGTTTTTGGGGAAATTTTACTATGGTATTCATTAAACTTTTATCCAGGAATACGATCTAAAGTTTGAGAATTATCTAACAAATGTCATCTACAAAGACGGAAATGAGCAAAAAGTTATTCACAAAAATTTAAAAATTTAAGTTGCAAGAAAACCGAAATAGATTGCATAACTGAAAATAATGTAAGTTTTGAATTTTCGAGATTGTCTTCATAATTTAATAATCCAGCATCAACTTATTTAATCCATATACAGCTCCTTGGACTGTATGAAAACATACGCCATAATGCAATCAAGAAACAGATAAAAAGAAAGCTATAATATCGAGAACACTGAGTTTTGATATTTTTCGTCCTGTTTTCATTAAAACCAACTCTTTAAATCGTGTCCTGCTGATAAAATAACATGTTCTTCTCCTTTCTGGTTTATTTTCGTCCCTTTCTTTTATTTTTTTTCTTGCGCAATCTATTGCCCTTATGGGTTGATATTCCAGACCAATCTTCCTTATGGACCGACTTTTATATTCCCCCGGGACGATTCGGTATGGCGTCTGAATCAAACCAGGGAATTTTTTTTATTTTATCTTACTATCTCATCGAAAGACGAATAATTCTAAAATGCTGTGTTGTTTGTGCGCATTCAAATTATATTTTACTCCAGCTGCCCCCCCCCCCCCCCCCCCTGACTTCTGCCTAATGAATAGAAATTTTTAATTCTGACGTTTAGATGCGAGAATCTTTTGGTATTTTGTGAGACACAGTGAAAAGATTTTTACGAATGGACGCAGAAAAATTGTCGTAGTTGCGTAATTGAAAATGCTTATACTGCAGAAATACCTCCTCTGAGGATGTTATTGTTTGCGAATGTCGTTGCGAGTCTGGCATTTTCTTTCAAAGTAAAGCATATTTAAAGATTAGCTACATTTCCAACATCGGAACGTGTTGAAATTCATTTTGCGAAAAACAAGACACTATTCCAGTAATTATATATCCTTTAAATACCTATTGTTCACCCCCAAACTTGTTTTAATACCTTGCATAAGTTAATATTCCTTTACTTGCAGTTAAAGTGTAAAAATGCCACAGTATGTGATGCAAATATCGCGGATTTCTAACTAGTTTATGTTCACTACTGTTAACCGCAAGGCAACGAGGCATAGAATCAATGTGTTGATAACATTCATGCAGGTTTAATTTATTATATGAGAACAAAACATAGTAGCTTTTGAGTTGCCATGGTCAGAGCTTTCAGCAGCTGGTCTACGCATAAAATGAGAAGTGTATAAAAAATTAAGCTCATTACTAACGAGCTTTTAATTTTTTAAAACTTAAATAAGAATACTTTATTGATAAAATATCAGGTTTTTTCACATTGCATTTTATACTATACTTATTTCCCAAACAATATATTAGTATACATATAGTATTTTTTAAGAGTATGGAGACTAATATCATAAAGATTGTAAAAAGAGTTAATATTACTGAGAACAGCAAGATGACATAATTAGTTAATATTCAGTTTATAATGATTACTCACTCACAGAAATTTTGGCCCAGTGTCATGGGCCAGTGTCATTCCGATACAATCAGATATAAACTGATCCATTTGAGAGAGTTAATGTCAAACAAATAAAATGTCTTATCGCAGAAATTTTTTTCCCGATCAACTCTCGAACAAGTTTTCACGAACTCCGTGCAACCACTACCCCCATTGTTTCCAGTTTGGACATTTTTTCCCCATTGATCTCGCCTATGGTTCGATATTCCTATCCAATCTTCCATATGGAATTTTCTTTCAGTTTGTTGAACACCATTCTGTGTATGTGTCTGGAGCAAGCCGGTGTAAGAGTTTTGTTTGTTTCCATTCCGAGTTGTAAGAATATTTTGTTATCTTAAAAATGAAATTGCGTGTTCTTTTTTTTATATTTATCTTGTGCATGCTAATATTACGGTGCGTTATGGCGAGACTGATAGACGTGTTCCTCAGTTATATAAATTGTATAATTCTTTTTATAAAACGAGATATCATTGTTTCTTAACGGATGTCAAGTCTGTGCATATATACAGGCGCAGGGTAGGATTTTAAAATGATAGCTTAGATGAGGCTCTTAGTAGCTTCGTCATAAATGCAATCGTTTATAATATTTCACAATGAACAATAAATATATACAGTTGGACCTCCATATATTGAAGTCAACGGTTCCCGAAAAAAAATCGATATATAGAAATTTCGATATATAGAAACGGTTATGCTTAAAATATTGATAATACGTTGTATTGCAAGAAAAATGTGCATTTTCTTCTAATATACGAAATCACTTTCATACCAACAAATTTAAATATGAATCACATTACTACAAATTACCTATAAATAAAAATTATTATCGCTATTTTCATTTACCCATAAATGAAAATTATTATCGATTAAAAAATACCAATAAATTAATTATACTAGATTTAGTTATCAAACCAAATTTACATACCTTTAAATACAAACGCAATTGATTTACATTTTTGTAAAAAACTTTCGAATGTCTTGTTGCACAATAAATTTAGAAGAAAATTCATCATAAAAGTGTTCACACTTAATTAGTCCACTAAATACTGCCTCCGGGACATTTTCCACGAATTGAAGACCACGACGGATTACATGAAATGCTGCGAGCATTTCTTTTTCGAAGGATTATCAATTTCTGCTTCAGTTAGAGTCTCTTCATCTTCTTGGATGTCAGTTTGTTCTTTCTGAAGTGAGTATATGATGTCGTCATCTGTGGGGTAATCGGAAACACCGTCTTCATCAACGTCTAAAAAATCTCTAAGGGAAAAATCTTTACGGGACAGAAAAACCACGTGCCACGTTAAGAATCTTTTGGAAAAAAATTCGATATATAGAAATTTCTTTCGTTGTATAGAGATAGTTTCTCTACCTAATGAAAACGGGTATTCACCAACTGTTCTATATATAGAGACTTTCGATATATGGAAGTTCGATATATAGAGGTCCGACTGTATGTATAATTAACCATGACAAACTGTTGAAACAACCTTTAGAGCATAAGATTTTTTGTAACAGGTTTCACAGCTTCTTAAATCTTCTGTCATCAATCAAACTGGTCTTTATTTACATATTTTAACCTGTAAGAAATTTTTTAATAACCTGCAGTATACAGAATTTAGTAACAAGTTTTACAGAAGCGTATAGCTGCAGTTATCTAAAGAATTTATTACTTACTTTATTCATCTTCTCGGAGTAAAATACTGACTACAAAAAAAAATCTGAAAATTTATATAAATTCAAATTTTGCGTAAATGAAATTGCATTTTTAACAAAACAGCCCAAGTGGAGAATAATCATAAAGAAGTCATTTGCTATATGTCCGCAAAATGCAGGTCATAGTCGTTATTGCGGAGATGAAAATAACTAAAAATCATTGAATATGATTTCAAATTTATTTTTTGTTGTGTACCCAGATGTAGAGTTAGTCCAATCTGAAAGCACAATCTCCATGTATACAACACGTGTGTTTCAAATTGTGTTCACTCATGCAATGTTACACGTGACATAAAACTTAAATACTGTGTAACGTAAGTGGAATAATAAGAACGATATGGATCAGTAAAATTAGTTCGTTATTTTGGTATTTAAGGTACCCCAAAAAGATTGATTCATTATAAACTGAACATATACCTTTTATTCAAAAGCTATTTGAAATTTTTTCAGTGATCATATAGTGTTATTTGGTTGTTGTAGGTATGTAATTCTCCTCCTTATCGAATATTCAGTTCGTTGCAAATGATTTAATTCTATATATTCTATATGGGATGAAGCAAATCAAAAGTATATATATATATATATATATATATATATATATATAACTCTGTGCTCCAATACGATAATTTATTTTCGTAACAAATAATTTTTCCTGTTATTTGGTACGTTATTTGTGCTACTTCGAGTAACACAAAAAAAATCGTCTAGTGCCAGCAAACATCCACTGTTTATGTGGGCTTATTAAGTCACTATGACACCGATAAATACGGAGGGGGAGTGTATCCAGCTGCTACTTTAGCAAACTCGAAGGGTTATCAAGTGATGTTCCGCCACACTCCGTTTCAAACTAGAGGAAGTTACGCAAGAATTGCTGAATATTCCGCTTTCTAGTTTTTCTTTGTTGAACTTTCCGGTCTGTTGCCAGTCCGTTCTTCTAAAACTTTTCTTCCATATTATTTGCATATTCCAGTCATTATTTTTTAATTAAGAGCCGCTTGTTTATACGGTGAGAAGAATATGGCAGAATTATTTGCTCGTGTCGTTAATTTACACAGTCTTTTCAACTTGTTTAAGACGTGATTAGCATATCCTTTCACACTGCCTAATTTAAACATAAAACTGCCTTAAAAGTCTAAATGTAACTTGCAATATGCGCTACTTTATTTTTTTTATCTTTTGATAAAATAATTATGTATGAGGAAGTCTTGTTTTAAGAAACTGAAATATTAAAAATCTTTTTTCTACAAGGCATGAAGAAACGCAAATTTCAAAACTCTCACGGAAATAATGCGAAACTCTATTTTCATGCATTTTGAAGGGAATTTTCTGTTCAAAAGACTTTTCTGAAGCATATGCACATAACCTTTTTCTGAATGTCATCAAGTCTGAATTATGTGTCAAGTTATAGAAACATTAAGCTCATTATTTCAGACACGCCTCGATTTCAGATTAGTGTTTAACTTACGAAAGATATATATAACAGCTCTTGAGTTAGCGATGCGTACTACACACATCTTAATATTTTAAAATTTTTGAGGAGGTATAGAAGTTCGTACAAAATAGATTCAATGCATATGGTAGGCTTTTTAATTAATGTTGCTGTCTCTATGATTACACACTGGATTTTATAACATAACTAATTATTAATTGCAAATAAAAGTGAACTTTTTAAGAATCTATCGCTTGTTGCTGTAGTGTTTAGATTAAGTTTCACCAACATTTTCACACTTATTTACCAATGGGCAAAAATTCTAGATGGTTATCTATCACTTTTTCCTTAAATAGACATTACAGTTCAAAACTCGTGGCTTATAATTAAAATATAAACTCGGTAATTATGCGCCAAGTTATAGGAACATATAGCTCATTATTTCAGACACGCCTCGATTTCAGATTAGTGTTTAACTTACGAAAGATATATATAACAGCGCTTGAGTTAGCGATGCGTATTACACACATCTTAATATTTTAAAATTTTTGAGGAGGTATAAAGTTCGTACAAAATAGATTCAATGCATATGGCAGGCTTTTTAATTAATGTTGCTGTCTCTATGATTACACACTGGCTTTTATAACATAACTAATTATTAATTGCAAATAAAAGTGAACTTTTTAAGAATCTATCGCACGTTGCTGTAGTGTTTAGATTAAGTTTCAAAAACATTTTCACATTTATTTACCAATGGGCAAAAATGCTAGATGGTTATCTATCACTTTTTCCTTAAATATACATTACAGTTCAAAACTCGTGGCTTATAATTAAAATATAAACTCGAATAAAATAATTACTGTTCTCTAAACAATCCTTTAATGCTTCTGTTTCAAATTCAGCAGTCAGGTTTCCCTCTGTAAACATTTACATACAGTTACAGTTAGAAATAAGGAATAGTGATCGTCGCCAACCACTTCTACTCTTGCATTGACTCAAAAATAATGACTTGTCAACTGTTAATGAAATGTGTTATGAAACAGTATTTGCTGTCTCTATTTGTGCCCATTTCCATCCTAGTTTGCACGCTTAAAGAATTAAAAAACTTAGTCTTTTTCTTAGCTTTCTTCAGGGTTTTGCAATTTTTCTCACGGTTTATATCTCAATTTTGTGGTACATGTGCGATCAAATCTAGAAATTAAAGGTTGCTGTGCTCTTACCCTATTGGATTCGCTCAATTCAATATTAACCTATGGAGAAAATTTCGCCAAGGATTGCCGACTTGAATGTAAAGATTTTTTTTAAAACTCTACTCCGAAATAGAGAAAGACATTTCACACATTGGGGCATTTTTCGTTTAATAATATTTTAAAATTGAAATTATTCGGGGAAAAATATGGTATAGTGTGTTTTAAATGTTCCTATAATTCCTTTGGTGGACGAAATATAACTAAAAGAAAATAATTCAACTGAGAAAGATAATTACTAACAGGAAGAATTCAGACAAAATAAACCAAAATCACGCGCTTAGGGCTCAACGCACCATAAATGCAAGATTCAGTAGCAGTAAAAGAACTAATCCATATAACGAGGTAACCGACTGGTCTCTTCATCAGATAGTTAATTTGTTCAGCTGTCTATGCCATCTTTAAATGTATTATTTCGTTTTGAATTATTTACATTATTTTTGTTATTTGGTGGACGAAATTTATAAAATGAATCCTGTTGCAAGGTACAGGAAAATACAAGCTATCTGAAAATATCATTGGACTATCAGCATTTATGTAGTTGTAAATAGTATGTGCAAATTTTGTCCGTATGTTAAAACTGAGGTGAGCGAATCCGATAGCGTTAGCACACAGGAGTCTTAATTGTTTGATACTTACTGAGTACTGTGCTAGATAATGTGATCTACCCTAGTTAAGCATTTTGAAAGCCTAATGAATACAAATAAATAATAACCTACTTACAGAGGCTCTATGACTTAGTCTTTGTCTGCTACCGGTTCCTACACACTGCTAATTATATTAATTTTTGGCGAAAATGTAAAAAAAACCTTTAAGCAAGATATATATATATATATATATATATATATATATATATATATATAAATACTCTGTAAACGTCTAAGCATAAAGTTGATCGGAAAACTTTTTAACACTTAAGACTAAAAAAAAAAAAAAAATACCACACGTATGTGCATGTTTTCGCGTGCGACGTGGCTTTTAGGCGTCTCCCGTCTTGGCAAAATGCGATTTGGTACGGATCCAAGTCCAATTAGATTAGATTTAAACTGTGTCTGATTTGAATCGAGTGTAAGAGAAAAGACATTCTGTGTAGAGTTGTTAAAACCTCACTTAAATGTACCAGTTCAGGAATGCATTTAATTGCTGAGAAAACAGCTGCGTATAAACGAATTTAGGGCGCGAGACTAAAAGAAAATTGAGTATAGAGTGTATTTTTTTAATGTATTTAGTAACGTTTTTACTAAGAAAGAACTTTATAGGATTATACATGAAATCTATGCCAGTTGAATTTTTGTATATATATATATATATATATATATATATATATATATATATATATATATATATATATATATATATATATATGTATGTATATATATATATATATATATATATATGTATGTATATATATATATATATATATATATATATATATATATATATATATATATATATATATATATATATGTATGTATATATATATATATATATATATATATATGTATGTATATATATATATATATATATATATATATATATATATATATATATATATATATATATATATATATATATATATATATATATATATAAATGTGTGTGTGTGTGTATACAGTGGTACCTCGATATGTCGAGCCTCAAGGGTAATGAGAAAATTTTGAATTATCAAGCATTTCGTTATACCGGGGTTCAATTTAATAATAACATAGGAGTGTTAAGTAGGTTCCAGGGGAATGGAAAACTTCGATTTATCAAGGAAAATACTAAATCACTATTTTATCCTAAAAGGCCTACCTTTATATTATCTTTTATGTAAAATTATATTTTTGAAACACAGAAACAGAAGAAAAATATTCAAAAAATTAAAACAAATGACAATTACATTCATAAACCCACGAGCACAATTTTTCTTTTTACAGAAGATCCATTTGGCTACGTTTATAAAGATGAAAATGAAAATTTTCTCTGTAACCTAATGGAAACTCGACGCAGTGTGTTCGTGTATATATATATATATATATATATATATATATATATATATATATATATATATATATATATATATATATATATACAGTTAAACTTCCGTAGCCTGCAACCCCTCTAAACGACAACTTTTTTCGAAATCATTACTGGCCATATTAGACGGCCACCCCTATTAGACGGCCATCTCTCTAAGTGGCCACTTTTTATCGGAACCATGATTGGCTACCATAGAGAAGTTTCATTGTATATATATATATATAAACTCACACACACACATATATATATATATATATATATATATATATATATATATATATATATATATATATATATATGTATATGTATATATATATACAGTGGAATCTCGATCTATCATTTTTCAAGGGACCAACTGAACTGAATGATAAATGCGGGAAAACGATAGATGCGGAAACAAAAAAAATGCAATATGATCGTTGGGACTGGGTAAAATAATCGACACATACGGGAAAACGATGATTTGGGGAGCGATCGATCGAGATTCCACTGTATATAAGGGGTGTACCGGCTGCATATTCACACCACCGACGTTTAGGTTACTTCCAGTTAAGGAGAAAAATAATAACGAAATTTTTAGGGGCACCAGTTCATCTGATTTCTTTGTCTCTGATTTAGCATTTTGTGTTATTCTGATCCTCATTTTTTGTACTTATTTAAAAACTTTAATTAAAAAGATCTGAAAGTAAACATGGTAAAATGTACTCTTCATTCAGTTCCATAGATTTTGTAAAAACGCTCTTTCATTTACTTTTTTTCGGCTGAATAGAGATTAATAAAATAGCAACTGCTTTCGATTGGATTCACTACATTACTGGCGCATTATTGAAATGCGTAATTTGTTACGACATCCTTACAACGGAGTGCGTATTCAGTGGAATTTCCCGTACTGATGAGCTTTTATTCTTTTAGCCTGGGCTGATTTTTTTTCTTTCAAATACTCCTGAGTCATCCTCTAATGTTTTACTTAGATTAGAAAAATAACCTTAATGCATTGAATAAAATACTGAGAATATAATTTCCTCCATTTCCATGGAACACATGAGTCACAAAATAACGGATAAAGTATAATCACTGAGAGGTTTAGGGAATACCTAAAAAGAGTAAAATCGTGGAATAATGCATTATTATAAATATGCGAAGTGCCTAATGTTCATAATGTCATTGCATTTGACTCCTTTTAATCTTTGTAGAACACAGTGAACAACCACTCACTAGAGTTATCAGGCCAATGATATGAAGCTCATCGCCAGAGTCTTGAGACATTGGCAATTATTAAGTTGACAATAATTGAGTTGGTAATTATTAATTTTGGAAATTATTAAGTGGCAATTACTAAATTGGTAATTATTAAATTAATCAATCATGAGTCACAAATTAACGGGTACAGTACAATCACGGAGAGGTTTAGGGAATACCTAGTAAGAGGCTTTGGCAATTATTAAGGTGGCAATAATTGAGTTGGTAATTATTAAGTTTGGAAATTATTAAGTGGCAATTATTAAATTGGGAATGATTAAGTTAATTACTAAATTCCAGATTTAAATTTTTAAATTTGTTCTGGCTTTTTTGTTTGGAACATAGAAGGGAATCTGCACAATTACATCACCGACGATTTGGTGTCCGTTTATTTTTTTATAATGAATTTAAACCCATGTATATAAGATACCACTTAAAATTGGTTTTTTTTTAATTTTTATGTTGGGATACAGGACAAAACTGTTGGCTGGCTTAATTAATGATAGCTGAAAGTTCAAGCTCGAAACCTAATTTGTGACATTCCTTTGAATAACACACAGATAAAATCTACAGCTTCCGGATACGGCTTTCAGAAATTATCCAATTTTATTGAAAATGCTACCTACTTAAAATTATTTTAGAACAATACCTTGACCGAAGTTAACTTAGTAATTCATACTCAATCGCTGGAATTTAAATAATTTGAAACGTCATCTCATCCTGCAAAATTACTGTTAGATTAGCTGGCGAGTTTGACGTATGGACCCCAAAATTTATTGGATTGTTCTATAAAACCCTTTTTCCTCCTTTTAAAGAATTTTCATAAACCCAGGAAATATCGCATTATTCCCAGCATTAAGAGTTTCTTCACATCAATTTCTTTTTCCACATCATTTCATCCTAAAGAGCGAGCAGAAGTGAAATTTTCTCTCAAATGCCTGCCCCCCTCCTTCATATTAAAATAACTCTTTGAACAGTGTCATAATGTTGTGAGAACGTAGTTTGTATACGAATATCTCTCTCCCTCCCAATTTTTCACTTCAACCGCGGCGCTTCCTAAGCGACGCCATTTTAATGCCCACGCTGTTGTATATCGGAAATATAATTAACTTTAGCTCTCAGGACGTGTTGAAAAATGTCATGGATATTTTTTTTGGCCTTGTCTGATAAACAAGTTGTTTAAAAATTCCTGCCATTTGTAGAGGAATGATATTGATGCTGGAAAAATAACTATTTCAAAGTAAATTAATTTTGTTATAAAATGCATCGCTTTAAGATTAAAGAAAATCATTTAGGGACTTGATTTTTTTTTGTTTCCCACCTGAGTGTTTTTTTTCTTTTGTCGTGAATTTTATTGAAATATTGTCCTTGATTCTGACTGTTCCTGCACCTAAAAGGGGAAATTATCTGTTTCCCGTCAATAACCAGTATTGCAGAGAAACAAAGTTATTGAGTGCAAGTTAACAGATAAGTGTAAGCTGGGTTCAATAAACAAATGAAAGCATTTACGTTTATAATTGTGCCATTTTCTTCATGATTCTACGATGTGTAATACTCGTATTTCCTCTAATCCAATATTGCTAAAAAAACATTAAATGTTGGATTATGCAACTAAATAGCTAATTATTTTATACTAGAAGAAGACATACATCATTTCTGCAATGTTTTACCATTAATTATGAAGATGGAAATGCAAATTTTTTTAATAAATGCGTACAAGAAGCCTAAAAAAATATTAACGTGCAATTGATAACAATAAAAATATAAATAAAAAATAAATATGTACAAAAATATAAATAAATTAATGTTCCTATATAAAAATGTTTGCTTAAAAATAAAACTAATAAACATGAGCCTAATTACATGAAAGCTTAAATAAATATATAAGTCCTGTACTGCTGGCTTATAATAAATATGTACATGTACATCCTGTCTTGTGAGGAAAATCATTGAAAATAAGACTTCGTAACATCGCAGGGGCAGTTCAGTCGGTCGGATACCGGCCTCTAAGAGCACGAAGGAGCACGTTCAAATCACGCTCTTTTTAGGCTTTAGACGTAAATTTGCCTTCTCTGCTATGGAATTTTTTTCAACAGTGTGCGGTTTGAACTCTATTCGAAGTGGATTTTCAAATGCGCGTGGATGATATGATATTTTAATTGTAACCGATGACCAAGTTTACAAAACTGGTTGATTGATATAATCGAAATAAGTACTCTGATTTATTTTACCAGTTAAGTTTATTGCAGTTTAGCATGATATCTATAGAAAAAGGGATTGTTTAGTGCGTTTATTTTTCCAACACTGTTTTTGTAATATTTGACTAGGTTGACAAATAATTGATTGTCCTAAATTATCCTAGAGAATTCTCAATATGTTATCTCAAAACCCATTTTAGCAATTATGTTTTTTATAGTTTAATTGATATCTATCGATAAAGGATTTTTATAAAGTGTATGTTATGATATTTTCCCTTGTAGTCGTTGATCATATTGACAAATAATGGATTGATTGGAATTATATAAAAAATGCTTATTGTATTGATCACAGAATAATTTTATTTGTTATGTATGTTATAGTTTGAATCATATCTACAAAAGTAAGACTATCTAATGCGTATGTGTGTTGCGACACTCTTTTCTACAGTCATTGATCAGATCCTCAAATAATTAATTGGAATAATTCTAATAAATACTCAATATATTGAATAAAAGATTATTTTATCAGTTAAGTTTATAATAGTTCGGGTAATAATCCCACTGCAATAAGCCCTCATATACAGGCTAAAACTTACAGACGAAATACGTATCTAAGATCCTTTCGTTTTGATGAGATTTTTGAATCAAAAAGTGAAGTCACTCGTCCAGCAGATGGTAAAAATTTATTTTAGACACACACGAGCAGAATTTTAAAGGGCAACGTCAGACAGAATATTTCAGCTAGACGGCATGACGGGGTGAAAACGAAGATGCAGCCATTTTTAAATTACAATCGCAGTCCGAAAATAGAAGTCCATAGAGAACCGACGAGGGAGAAAGCTGAGCTAGACGTACTGGAAGGATATATATATATTTTTTAAAGCATTACCCAAAGTATATATATATATATGTATAAAGACTTAATATTCCAGTGATAACTAAAAATTACTTGGGCCTTGTCATGCAGAATTCTTTTATAAAAGTAACTAATCATTTAACAAAAAAAAAAAAAGATATAAAAGGGGCGGAACTGATCTACCATACAGTTCCTGCAACTATCGAACAAGCTTCTAAAATATTCAGAATTTTAATCTAAATAAGTGATCGATCCTTCTAACATGTTAAGGAATTATAAGTCAAACATCACACACGAGATTTATTGTTACTCTAATAGAGATATAAGTAAAAAATAAATTGTTAAAGAATCAACTTTGATACTCTGATTTATATAACACTCCTGGCTGGAAGTCTTACCTTCACTGTAAAACATTCCGAGCAGCTTATTTTACAAGTAGCAATAAGACGTCTGATTTAGTCTCGCTATAATTGGCTGAACCCTCTTTTTTGTGTAATACTTGATTCTTTCTCACATAGAAGTTTCTTCAAGTTGAAACTTTCTTCAGCGAGAGCAAATGAATTCTCCCTCGCAACTCTGTGCTTCTTAAATAAATAATTCGCCGTTTCACTGCGAGTACTTCCGAATCAGCGTACTTATGACAGCCATACTTATGACGATGATGGCACCCATGTGGAAAATGTGTAATCCAAATAAATGTTTTCTTTTGTCCGATATGTGTTGCCGTCAGTGATTGGTGTCTTGCCACCGTCATATGCAAATTTCGCCCATAGGCCACGATCCTGTTTTTGGAGTCCGTTCGCAGAGCAGTTTTTTGTGCGTGCATAACCGTTTTTTGTGATATACGTACCGTTCCAACGCTCTTTAGGGTTTTCGCATGCCCTGAGCATTTTGCGAAGAGAAAAAGTGGGTGTTGATATTCTAAAATTTTGATTTTTCTATGCCTATAACCGTAACCGTGAGCGCCGCTTTGTTGTCGTTCCCAAAATCTTCGAGCTCATACCTCTGAATAGCTATATCTGAAATCTCATCTCGATTGGTTGAACAGAATGGCCGCTAGAGGTCCATATATCGGCAAAGTTTTTTTATGACCATCCTGTATATACGTGTGTGTGCGTGTGTGTGATTATGTATATTTATACATACATATAATCTACCCTACATATAAAATTTTTAGCTCAAAATTATAACGCTTTTCTGTTACGTTTAATTTTCTCCCTAATCTTTCATTTCGGCTTTTTTTAGCTTTATCAGGAAATAAAGCAGTTCTGCCAAAAATAAAAAATTCCTTCCCTCAGTCCACAAGGATACGTTACCCTAGAAAGCATAACTCCACGAGTTAGTCTAAAATATTCCGGAGTCTGTAAGATAAAAACCGGGAAAACTTTAAAATGTGGTGAGATACTTTCTTCCTCTGAATTACAAGAGCGCAATATTAAAATACGCATCTGCCGGTGGCTGTCTTGTTTTCTCATTGTCGAAGAGAATGAAGCATATTCTCCTGTTGGATTTTACGTTGCAATGAGTAACTCCCCGCAGACACTGTGATTAACGGTTTGCCACCGAACCAAACCCGGGACCCTGATGATACTATTCGCTTCGACATATTAACTATTCGCTCGGTTTATAAAATATCGGAAGCAAATTTCGGCGTGCTTATTGATTTACATTTTTCAGAGAAATTGGCTGACGATTTTTTTTCAAAAAAATATTTTCAGTTTGTGTCACTTTCACTCCCGAAGAAGAACCCTGTTTAATCAACCGGTGAATCTTCAGTCACATTACCGCCTCGAGAGCGGACTAAATCTGCTGACAGGCCACTTCTTTTTAGCCTTATGCTTCATTGCTTCTCTGCCTCCCAGAAATCGAGATCCCTTCTTCTTCTTCTTCTTCTTTTTTTCTAATTCCCTTTCTTTTGGGAGATTTAATTAATTGCACGAAAATAAGTGAAGTGTGGAGAATACGGCTATTTTGTGACTTTTTGTTTCGGGGGGGGGGGGGGGGGCTCCGTTCTCGATTACGAAAAATCAATCGTCCCTCATCGGATTGAGATTTATTTAGCAGGATTTACGTGAAAAGCGCACCCGAAAGCTGTTAACAGATTATTTTTTTCTATTATTCGCATTTATTCTGAATATTTTGGTGTTCACTTATGCGCATGCCAAAAAATATGAATTTTTGCAGGGATTTACAGTATGTAAATTACGCCCTAAGAATATGGGTTCGAGAGGTTTGGAGAGAGAGAGAGATCAGTCAAGGATAAGAAAACAAAGAAGAGGACCAAATGAAAATGAAATTAATTTCGGGAGAAGCAAAACTCATCGATGTGCGACCAAATAGCATGGAAGAGTTAATTGTGCGTTTCTTATCCAGGGAGTTTATGCAGTTAGAATTAAGTAAATTTAGAGCATTTTGAATATGTGATGGTAGTTAAAAGGTTACATGCACTCGCACAAACGTATACACAAATGTTTATATGCATATATATGTATAGACGTGTATAAATCTATATATGTAAATATACATATGCATATAAATAAATAAATAAATAATATATATATATATATATATATATATATATATATATATATACACACATTCGAACCCCGTTATAGCGAATTATATTCGTTATGACGGGGTTCGACTGTATATATATATATATATATATATATATATATATATATATCTATCTATCTATCTATCTATCTATCTATATATATATATATATATATATATATATATATATATATATATCTTTATGGCAGCCAGACATAGTTCCGGAAAAGAAGCTGCCGTTTAGCAGGGTGACCGGATAGAGAAGTTTCATTGTGTATCTATCTATCTATCTATCTATCTATGTCTATATATATACATGAATTTTGGAATGGTACTTATACAACCGTCTATGTGGATAACATATGTACGTGGACAATGTGAATGGGTGCTAGATGATGCAATAAATCCCTAAAAATCCCCTAAATTATTTTTGGGTTCTCAAAAAGACCATCGACAATTTCTCCGTTTTCCCTGGGGGCTCCTGTTCCCTTTTTATATTTTGCTCACGAAAATTAATTAATTGTTCGAAAATAAGTGGTTAGAGGCAATATTGAGCCCCTATCTCTTGAATCTCGACTTCTTTTTCCCGTTTGTCAGTCAGTTTCTATATTGTCTACGTAGCGGCAATCAATCGCGTTCCATGTTTGTTGGTCCGTAATTTATTTTGCTTTTTTATTGTTGTTGTCGTTTTTATTGTTGTTGTTTGGTGTGTCGAAAAAGTACTTTTTTGTTTTTTGTTTGCTTTTTTGATGGCACTAGCTTCAATTAGATTTTTTTTATAGTATCCTTTCGCGTTATTGTGAGAGTCACTTTACATTAATTGACGGGTTCTTTTCTCCGTGAATTCTTGGTAAATGTTTGTTATTACAATTTATTGAGAAAAGAATGATATCTTTGAAATGTGTAAGTTATGAAGATGCGTTTTTTTTATTAATATGTTAATGATACAAATCATCCATGAGCATGCGATTAGTTTAAATTCTTTGTCCTTTTTAAATCTTAATTTCTTGAATAAAAATAAAATCCTTAAAATAATATGTTTTTAGGAAAATAATAGTGGAAACTATTTCAGATATTTACGATGGCTATGATTAATTTTAATGTTAAATATTTCAGAGTTTTTCCCGTGAAGGATTTCCGTTAGAAAGGGAAATCTCTAAGATTTTACTTTCGTGTAAATGATTTGATGATTTATGCAAATGATTTCCAAATTTAAATTTCTCCTACTAGACACTTTATAATATTTCATTGAGTTTTAATCATCTGAGAATCCGTCCCGTCACGTAATACACGTTTTTTTCAAAATTTCTTTCCGTAATTACAGTTTTATCACAACCTAGACACCATACATTGTAGACAAATATCTAGACAAGTTTCTAGACCAATGTTTCAAAGACCATTTTCCTCCTCCACATTTGTGAATCCCGTTCCTGGAGTTTTCCAGAGCATCTTTGAACCACTCCGAATTAATCAGCGCTGTGCCATTATTTACTCCTTAAAAATCGTTCGTAATCAAAAGCAGCACTGATGTACTGATAAGTAATTTTTTCCCCCCATGATCCGTCAAATCGAGTAACTCAAGCAGTTGCAAAGGGTTTCGTAATCCTCTTAAAACAGAGGCGCTGATTAATTTTTAAGGAACTCCATTCATAGATTTGTGTATTTCGGAAAATATAAATTTACCCGCTCTCATCCGAGGATTAAAGGATTGCGATCTCCGCTGCTTGGGAAATATGCTAACCATTGCGCGCAAACTGTTTACCTGGGCAAATATTTGCCTTGCGTTTAGGTTCCGTTGGTACAAAACACGTTGCAGAGTGAATAATTGATCAAAACTGTTAACCCGTCGATCAAAAATATGTGATATTTTGTTGTGCAACTGGTCGAAGTTTACTTTACTTCTTGAACACAAAGCTTTGATTGCTTCAAGCCAAAATATCGTTTTGCTTCAATAATCTCGTTGAGTTTTCTTTAAGAAGTACTTGATTTGGCACGTGGGTTTCTCGATTTCACTTTAAATTTTGGTTCAAATAAATCTCACCGTTGAAACATTAAAAGATTTTCACATACTAAAATGCCGCTCCGAGTTTTGAATAACGACTTTGAACTAATATACAATATATTTAAATTTATTGAACCTTTAATTAAATATTTTATATACTGTGAACCTGTCAACAAAAAAAATGATATTTTGTTGTGCAACTGGTCGAAGTTTACTTCACTTCTTGAAGCTTTGATTGAATCAAGCCGAAATATCGTTTTGTTTTGATTATCTCTTTAAAAAGTTCTTTAAGAAGTTTTTTTTAAAATAATTCCTTGATTTGGCACGCAGGTTACTAGATTTCCCGTTAAAGTTTGGTTCAACTACTCACTATTGAAACATTAAAGGATCTTTACATACTAGTACGCCGCTCCTAGTTTTGAATTACGACTTGGAACTAATACACAATATATTTAAATTAATTGATCCTTTAAGTAAATATTTCCTATAAAATGCAAATGGTCTTGCATATTTAGGGGGCCTGTTGTCCCCCATAAAGTGCTCAAAATAATTTACATTTGCCCAGCAAGGCATATAAATGGCCCGAATTTGAACAGCCTTATGGTTAATAATCATAATAGATTAGACCTTATACCATGGAGTAATAGTTCTAATTTATTAACCCGTTCACCTCCAGATAT
>OU015492.1:65724221-65741721 GCA_907164885.2 Dolomedes plantarius
GAAATGCTTTTAATACAAATTTTTTTCTCTCATAAATATAAATTACTTTAGTACTGTGTACAAGTTTTGAGATGTTACGGCATTTTACAATATCTATATTATTTATTAAAACTGATGTTGTATTTAGGGGTTATATTTAGAAATCTTTGATTTAGGAAAACAAATATTTTAAAAATACAGATTTATTTTGGTTTAATACAATCGAACTCTGTGCAGCTGTTTTTTATAGTATTTTTTTGAAACTTCTGTTATACGAAATGTCCCTCAAAATGGCAGCACTGTAGATCTTTTGCCTGATCTTCTATAATTTTACTTCTTCTGTGGTATTACTATATGTTAATATTATTATAATTCTGTTCATAAGCATAATCGTAAATACTTATTTTGTTAATTATAATTTATTTTGTTTGATAAAAGCATGATATACAATTTTTCATGGTAAAATCCCATTTTTTATGAGGTCTGCTCTTTAACGTCAGCTTACAAAAACCAAAATCTGTGAAAATGTTTCATTAAATTGAAATATATTTTCATTAAAACTTTTTTCATGATAAAAATCTTTTGAAATTGTCAATTGTAAATATTCTCAATACTCTTCAATAATCACGCATGTTTAATTTATTGAAATTCTAACTAATTTAAATTATTTTTTAACTGTAGTAGCCCATCAAGCTAAATTTTATGACAATCTATATTTCACTTTCAATAATTTTTCAAATTATTTTCTCAAATTATTTTCTCAAATTATTTTCTCTGCCTTATATTACAATACGTTTCGTAAGTTAAACTACAGTTTACTATTTTAACATGTAGGGGAAAAACACACACTTTTATTTACATTACAAATAGTGCCACATTTAACGACGTGTGGCACTATTTGTAAGGATATGATCACTGATATCCTTTTCTCTCTATAATAAAAATAATTTTGCTGGCACCTAAGAATTTGGATCAAACTCAGTTGCTTCCGTTTCATTCAAGTTTCGAAAAAAAATTTTAATAGTAAAAACTCTTCGCTCTGTATACCTTTAACGCTCCCGAAACTGCGGAACTGTTATTTTCCATTCTCGTCTTACTTTTTTATGACGTTTCTAGAACCCCCCAGAGGCGCTCTTAAAAACTCATTTGTTTAGGTACAGTTAAAGCAATAAAAAATTCTCATTTTACAGCCTACTTTCCAAGAGCGAAAATTTCAGAGAGAGAGCGAGGCGAATTTTCGGAATATTAGAATCTCTGTTTTTCGCTCTTTTTCGCTACAATATCTCTAAAACAAGTCGGTAATGCTGACCGGGCTCCGGTATAATCCTCCCGGGAAGAGACGGTGCTGATTAATTTTTTGCTCTCATGGACGGTACGTAGATTTGGGAAATTTCCTCGTAAAAGATAAATTTCACTCGCTTTTCATTTCGGGATTAAAGGATTTTTGCTCGAGCGTCCCCTCGTCTACGATGCACAAAACATTCCATTGAAAAAATCTTTTTCATCTACTTGCTTCCTGGACAATTTCCTTTTTTTTTATTTTTTGGGGAAAATTCGCTCTTTCTTACTCGTTTTTACTGTGAGCAGTGGCGCACCCAGGGGGGCCCCAGGCCCCCCCCCAAAGAAGTAGAAATATTGATTTTGCATTATAAATATTTTTATTCGTTCATCTCGCCCCCCCCAATGCATTATAAATATTTTTATCCATTCATCTCGCCCCCCCCAAGAAAAAATCCTGGATGCGCCACTGACTGTGAGTGAAGTTGGAGTTAATGTTTACTAAAGAATAGGAAAGTAGACATACGAAAGCACGTTTAATTTGAACTTCGTTAAACGTTGTTTTGGTCTAGGCACACATTACACCTGTGAGTAAAGTTGGAGTTAATGTTTACTAAAGAATAGGAAAGTAGACATACGCAAGCACGTTTAATTTGAACTTCGTTAAACGTTGTTTTGGTCTAGGCACACATTACCACTGTGAGTGAAGTCGGAGTTAATGTTTATTAAAGAACAGTTAAGTAGACATACGCGAGCACGTTTAATTTGAACTTTGTTAAACGTTCTTTTGGTCTAGGCACACATTACACCTGTGAGGGAAGTTGGAGTTAACGTTTATTAAAGAATAGGAAAGTAGACATACGCAAGCACGTTAAATTTGAACTTCGTTAAGCGTTGTTTCAGTCTATGCACACATTACCACTTCAACACGAAGATGAGCTGTTTGGCTATTACAAATACCACGGGTTGGTTTGTTTTGCGAGTTGGACTAATGTCATTTTTTCTGCGACATACCGTCTATATAAACTAAGACCTGCGGATTTCAAACATCCATACCAACAGCTGGATGTTTGTAACCTATCACGGTCAATAGAGCTGAACGTGAACGTCTGGTCAAATCGGAGCGGGACTTTGACTCATCTTTCAGTCAGTATGTCAGGATGTTTTCTTACTTGTGGTGGGACCAGGAGGCCTTTCTCTAGGGGGGAATTATCCCATTTATTTCGTTAAGAAATCAATTATAACTGGCTTTAATAACTCGAATACTTTTATAACTCGAATAACTTTTATAACTCGAACTGCTTTTTTTCTATTCGAATTTTTATAGCTTGGGATGGGGGATGATGGGGGAAGGGTTATTATCCAACCTGTTCCATGGTTGCGTATTTGTCTCTCATTTAATATATCCATATATCCACTATATATTTTATATATATACAAAACATTTTATTTTATGTTATTATTTTTTGTTTCTTACATTTTATTATTTTGTACAAAATTTTTCACCTTGTATTTTTATGTTGCTATTTTTCATACAGGTAGTAAAGGTCAGAAAAAGTAAACATATAATATCCATATATTCACTATCTATTGCATATATATGCAAAACATTTTATTTTATGTTATTATGTTTCGTTTCTTACATTTTATTATTTTGTACAAAATTGTTCACCTTTTATTTTCATGTTGCTATTTTTCATACAGGTAGTAAAAGTCAGAAAATGTAAACATATAATATCCATATAATATCCATATATTTACTATCTATTGCATATATATACAAAACATTTTATTTTATGTTATTATGTTTAGTTTCTTACATTTTATTATTTTGTACAAAATTTTTCACCTTATATTTTTATAATGCTATTTTTCAAACAGATAGTAAATGTCAGAAAAAGTAACCGTATAATACCTTGAAAATACTGGAGATACAGTTTGTTTTTATTCATCGCTTCTGCTGAGTGTTTTACAGGAGGGCTAGGTTCTAGTCATCTCTTGTCATCTTACGCTTTTACCCTAATTATAGGAATATTCAGTTATTTACATTATTTGCCTCTTATGTAGCCATTACGAGTGAGAAATTGCGTTGTCTCTATTAATGAATATGCTACGGAGAAGGGACTATAAACAACACGAATATGTTTTTCGGGATACCCACTGGTTGGCATTAATTGATTTATCCCGTAAAAGTGTGCTTTCGTCAAAAAGTCAGATTGGTGTATCAATAATAATCTCGAAAACAGATTACCTTTTACTAAACAGTCTAAATATTACTAACCTAAATGACTGAGCGTCTTCACAAATGCATTTTTTTTACTATCAAATTCATCATTTTAAATATCTACAAAACTTTTTGGTCACGCTTGTTTCAAAATTTCCGATTTATCCCATCCTGCCCTATGCCGTAGATTTCCAGATATTATTACTTTATAGGAAATAAGCGTGTTCTCTCTTCCTCTATACTTTGACCTTTAAATGTGCCAAGAAATGAGAGCGGAATTAAATTCCCATGGGCTCCAAAGTTAGAAAAAAGGGGAGTGCATCGCTGTGGACTACGTCCAAAAAGCAGTCATTAAATACGAGAGTATTCGTTCATGTTTCATTCATGTAAATATAAAGATTCTTCGAGAGATACCGATACACCATTTCCCCGCAGCGGAAATGTTCGAAAGAGCTCGACGAAGCTGAGTAAAGATTCAGAGTTAGTGATGAAATTTCTTCTCTTTTTCAACTGATATTTAAGCATGATTTGAATAATCTAAAACTAGGCCTGTTTTGATTTAATTTTGGCAGTGCGACATTGGATAACGCCGCTCCACATATGCAGGTTACAAAACACAGCAGTTTTAGTCGTGTTTCTCACAAATTAGATATCCATTTTACAAAATTAAAGAACCGACGATGTCTTTCCCTTGTTTAACTTGTCAGTTTCTGAAAGCCCCCCAATAGCTTGGTGCCCTTGGCTTGTGATTACTGGGCTTAAAGCCGGATTTTCCTACTCTCCAACATTTAGATATTTGTAAATTACTAAAACTGAGTTTGGCTGTGGTTTAATTCCCTAAAATTTAATTATAAACTATTTTTTAGGAATTTAATTTTAATTTAAATTTTTAAAAAATGTTTTGCTAAATAGCCTCATAATGATAGTATACGATACACTAATATGACATGAAATAGAATTTAAAAAAGTCGTGTAAAAATCGGGATAATTTCATCTTTACATAGTAATTTTATCTCTAGGTTAAGGCATTGGTCTAATACTGAGGCACTTTTTCGTGAGACATTCCCCTTGTGTTATTCACCACGATTTTCTGGCTACTTTATTATGGTAGCACCGTATAGGTGAGCCATCATTGCTCCCTATGAGGGGGAACACACGAAAACGACCAAGCCTTATTCGGGATTCGAACCGAAGCCCACTGGCAGCTCAGAACGCTAACCACTACACCAAGTGGGTGGCTGGGAAAATACAGGGTCATCAAAAAGGTTGGACAAATTTCATATAATCATATTTAATGAAATAATTACAATACAAACCATTCTTTCGTTGTGTAATGTACAGAATTTAATAGAAATTTACCTTAATAAGTTTCAATATGAGCACCGTTGGTTGCTATCAACAATTCTCTCCCGTAAATGTGTCGAGTCCCGTACCTTTAAGCTGTAAACAAAGTTCTTGACATAACCCCAGATTTGTACTCCGCTAACTACAACATACATTGAGCTTTCTCCTGAACGGTCGACATTGCACTGACGGAAAGCCGAACGAAGACCTCTTCTACCTTTCATCGCTTCTGCGCAACGTTCCATGTCACGGTTGCGTAGCAGTTACATTTAGAAATCTTCGACAGTTGCCAAGTTGTTTGAAAAGAATATTATTGAGCTTGCTCAATTTCTTTTAGAATTATGGGCTTTCGAAATGTGTCCAACCTTTTTCGATGACCCTGTATATGTTGACGTAAAACTGCTTGGTATATGCTCTCGCGGAACGGGTCACCAATGCAAATATTTACACCTCCAGTGTACCCAGCAGACTTGGACCGAATTTTAACCCTTGTTATGGGCTCCTCAGAGAGGTACAGCCGATGAAAAATTGAGCGGGAAATTAACTCCAAATGCAGAATTTTTATAAGTGTTTAATAGTGACTAAAAATGTGTAGTTATCCAGCCCACAACTGATAGAGCCATCCTCTATTACGAACAGCGACAGTTCATTTTTAATTTAATTGCTATCGCCCGTTGACTAGAAGTGAATTTTTTTGTATACCACAACAATAAAAAGGCACAAATAAAATCACAAAAATGGAAGTGAAGAAAAAAATTTTTGAAAATTTTGACAGGTAGCAAACCAACCTAATGTGTGGTCTTCAAAAGCAGTCTTTCATTAATTACAGCTAATGGACATCTTAAAATATTGAGGAACCTTTAATTTTAAATAAGTTGAGCGAATTGAAATATTTAACTAAGTTATCTTAAAATATACTTAAATTTGTTGGAAATAAATTATAATAAAGACCTTTATTGTTTTGAATTAGCTTGAATTTTTCATACCCTATAAATATGGGTAGATCCAATGACACCGAACAAAAATCTAATTAAATCCTATTACATTTAATTAATGTATGTATTAATTAGGTTTTAGCGAAATGAAAGGCAAATGCTTGTAATAAATGGTTGTAATGATAATGTTTTAATAGTTGTAATCACGTTTGCAATGTTTTAAAATTTTCGAAGTATTTCAGGCATGATATTTTGTCCTATGATTATTACGTAAAGATGTTTTTCTTACATAATAAAACATATTAATCCAAAGAAAAGAAACATAGAAATTGATAAGAATCACTCGATTTATATTTAAAAAACAATAATTTGATGTTTTGGCACGTTAATAAGAAAACTGAAACAGAATAAAGAGAAGGTCAGATTGAGTAAAAAACAAAACTAAAATGCCCTGCTAAGCTTGCGTATACCACAAAGCTGAAATATTTTCATTAATCTATATATATAAAACAGTTCCGTAACTGACTGACTGACTGACTAACTGTCAGACAGACAACGCACAGACCAAACCGCTGAACCTAAAGGGCTGCAATTTTGCATGACGATTCTTCTTATAGTGTAGGAGTACACTAAGAAAGATTTTTGAAAATTCTTAGATTTTTTAAAATTAAATTTTTAAGCTGTTTTTGAAATATTCTTTAAAGTTTGTATTTAAAATAATAATTGGAGGGCTATAAAATTTATATTACGAGAAAGATCCTTAAAAGTCCTTTAAAATGAAATCTTTTTCGAATCTTTACCTCCATTTTCTGATTTTTGGTGAGTTTTTAAAGATAAATTTTTAGAATTTAATTTATCATATGCTGATCACGTGGTTTCTTTTCTTTTCGTGATACTTTAAATTAATTTATCGTCACGTGCATAACATCGAAATAAATTCCCCTCCCCCCCAATTTTTTTTCTTTCTAATGCAGCAGACGATTGGACATTATCCAAAAAATATAAAAATACAGTAAAAGAAATGTTCCTCAAACTGTAATATATTAACTGTACTATATTCTTTAGTATGTTCTATTGGATTTAATTTGAATATTTTCTTCTACATTATTTTGTCTATAAAAATATCCGTTACGATTTCTTTATAAATATATATATATATATTTTTTTTGGCATTAATTGCATACATTATACCGAGTATGCAATTAATGCCAAAATTTTGTCTATAAAAATATCCGTTACGATTTCTTTATAATTTTTTTGGCATTAATTGCATACATTGACCGTTGTATTTAATTTGACTGTACTTCGTAGCGAAGTACGGATTTTCAGCTAGTATGAAAATAAAAATTGAATTTTAAATTGTGGTTGAATTGAATTTCTCTGAATTTCAAACGCGCTCATAAAAATTAAAGAGAAGAACATATGTACGTTCCATGGAGTGGCTTCAAAGTAACGTCTGAAAGCTCCCTTTTGTAGCAAATCAGAATTTAACACCCGAGCGATAATCTCGCCGGTGACTAATGGATCAATGATTTTGCCCGGGCGAACACAACTGAACGGGAAAAATCAGAGAAACATATTTATAAATCATTTTTATACCTGCTGCTCTTCTTCATCAGAATATTTCAATGAAATATTCTCAGATGCGCATTACCTGCGTGATATTTAATCCCTCGCAGAGAGAGAGAGCGTAATAAATACAAGAAAAGATAAGTTTAGATGTTGCTGCGACTGCTGCAGTTGCGCTGCAACATAAAATTAAATATTTAACGAAGGCTGCCTCTCTCTTTTGCCTGCCTCCCATTTTGTTTCTGACGCTCACGCGTAGGGAAAATCTCTTTTCTGGGGGAAAACTCGTAATCTGCGCGAGCGGGTGTATATTTTGGAGAGTTGTTTCGCTATGTGTGTTTTGATGGTTAATTTATGGAACAGACGGATTTGGAATTTTAATTAGATTAATTAAAGCACGCGGTAAGGTTTTCCCGGAGAGAGACGGGGATTTTCCATTTGCATAGTCGGTGATGCGTTCCGGCAAGAAATCGGAACACATGGCTTCGAAACTGTGAGAAAAGCGACCCCGGAATAGCAAATGCCGGGCGGGGAAAATAAAAACCAGTGCGTTTTCGAACGCGCTTCGGAAATAGTTACGAAGTTGATGATAGTATCAGATAATTTATTAAAGAGTTCTTGCGTAGTTTTAGCTGTATTTTATATTTCTGTACCTATTAAAATTTTATGATCAAAATGTATTGATCTCGTTTAGTCTCAGAACGTATTACGTGTATATACACCGGCTGGCTGCCAGGAGAAAATTGGGGTCGCGGCACAAATTGGGTAAATGCCATTTTATTTTTGTCGAAACATTTTTAATATATATGAAGGACCTTAATATTTTTATATAAGCTCTGAGTTCTATGGGAGGGGTGTTGGTAGGTGGAGATAAGTCTCGTTCTCGTTCATAACACAGCTCCGATTTTTCGGGGTTGAACTTGGAGAGGAATGCGTTTTACTGTTGCCCAGCACTCTGGTTCTCTGCCACTGAGACCTGGAGAGAATGTTGGCCACTCAGTTTGGTTAACATCCTCGGACGCGAAACTTATCGCCCTAATTATTGTATGATTTGGAGTAGCATATAGAGTTTTGGGGTTAAATAACTTCCCATTGACTCCGAATCAATGAAGTAAATTAATTCGTTTTATTTATTACATAACCTTAGTAAACAAAACCAACATAGCATAATAAAAAAGTTTAAACAGGCCATAAGTAGCTACGGTTTCAAGCTCCATACATTCTTCGCAGAACGCACAGAATAAAGTGCTGCTAGTATTCACCGTGAAGCAGTTTTTAAAGTCTGACTGGCGCTTCCCAAGCTGACGTCAGTCGGTTGTAGTTGCAGTCAATATGCGATCGTTACAAGAGCAATAAAAAGCAGTTTTTTTGTTTATAGCCTTACTGTACAATCAACACGAATTTGACTGTAATATTTTCTACAGCCTCGGTTCTGCATTCCAGGTCTTCAAATTTTGTGTGCCCGATAGACAAAATAACGTATACATATATGATGTAATTCTTACTTCCCATACCTGCCCCCATGAAGAATATTATCTAGTTGGCGGACTGTACCGTTAGTGCATCTGATCAGCTCATTGTGATAGAGGGAGGGTAGACTGCAGTGACTGTCATATAGATTGAGTTTGACACACTGGTGCTTAGAACAGTTTATATGGACACGACAGTGCCTTAAGTATGCTCTCAATTGAGCTTATGCCTGTGGAAAGGAAAGATTCCTTTGGGGGCGTGTAATCTTGCAGGCACTGTCGAAATCGTGTTAAGAGCTAAGAAACTGGAAAGTTGCGGTTATTGATGACAAAAAGTGAAAACTATTTTGACATTAAAATAGCTGTATTGCAGTATTATTTGCTGAATACATCTAACTTCTATATCTTTACTCGCGATATCTTGTGATGTTATACGAGAAAATCTTGAGGCATAAAGCAACTGTTTGATGCCAAATAACATCTCCAGCCAGTCCATGCTTTACGCCAGATCGTTTACCACGTTCTGTCCTGTAATGAGGGATTTGGCGATACTCCTTTGACCCCCTCCCCCTCTTCACCTCCACACTCATCGTTTTATGGGTGATTTATACTCCATTCGAGAATCAACCTCGCTTTTAAAAGGAGACCCCCCCCCCTCTTCTTCATTAGCATAATAACTCAAGGTCTACAGCGAAATGCGAAGTCCGGCGAAATGACTCATTATTAATTTATACTTTCATTAGAAGTCGCGTTTAATCTTTATTAATCCGTTCGTTAATTCCGGGCGACGACATTACACTTGCATTAATCAGTCTCTACATTTCATTTACTGCTCATTCATATTCAGATCGATATTTGTGAACGTAAGCTTTTCAATGCCTTTCCACCTCCTACCCCACTTGCATCTTTTCCCCCTAACTCCGGAGTGTTCGAATCCTCTAAGGGGAAAAGTGTTCCGCGTGTGCAAGGTATTATCCAGAAAATTTTCAAATCTGGAGAGTGCTGTTGCAGGGGAAATAAATAATTGAATTCTTAAATCAAGTGGTGGCAGCTTTGTACACGGGGAGAGGGAAGAAGCAGTTTGTTTGGGAATTTGAAAATCGGAGACGAATTTTTAACAGAATCGTAAAATATCTGTCAAAGGATATTGCCACAGTTTGTAGCAGTGGGGGCAATCAATTTGGTTGAGTTACGAGATAACTATTCCAGTTAAATTATAATTATATTTAAGTGCAACAAAGTTGTCGAAAAGATTTGACAAGTTCTGCAAGCGTTGCCACCTAGGGCTAAAATCCCCACTCGAGGAGAGAATCTCGAGTTATGCCATTTTCTCGTCTGATTCATTACATACTTGAAGTCCAAATAGCTTGCTGAAAATTCTTCCAGTGGCTCAAGAAGCATAGTTACCTGTAATTTTCTAGACGTTCGGGACTCTTTTTGAGATATATCATAGCTCTCTTATGAATGTTCAAAGTAGAAAAGTATAAATTGCTTGTCAAAGGCTCTGAAAGAATCTTTCCTTGTGGTTTCTGAGGGCACTCAAAACTAGAGTTTATTTTTTATTTGTATCCTTGTTCTTTCACAAATATGCAGATTATATAGAGATCAAAGTGCTCGTCAAAGCGTACATCTGTGGATCTGGGGGAATCATCGCCTGAGGTTTCAAGAGCTACTGGAAACGAGGAGGATTTTTTTTATAGCTACAACATTGTTCTTGCGGTTTTTGTTATTGAATAAAACTCGACATACGTTGTCAAAGAGTCTTTTTCCGTTTCTTCAGACGCTCTGAAAGAATCCTCATAGCTTCCAGGATAACTCAGAGAATCGTTCCTCTTAAGAGCTATCTGCGGGATTTGCTCAGTTTTTTTTTATTAAGTTATTTTGATCTTCAAAGTATAAAAAACACAAATACAAGGTTAGTACTTTTTTGTGTGCAGTTGCGCAGAAGCGCTAAGACACTTCCTGCACCGTCTTATATGACACAACTGGAAGAAACTAAATTCACTTAAGAGTACAGCGATACCTCTTTCCTTGTGATGTTACTCTGGTATGATTTTAAGCATACACCCTAGGTTTAGCTAAGGTAGCACATTTTTATTTTATGTTGCGGCAATATTTTCCGATTGGTCCTATATAATTATACATAACTGCTTAACAATCAATGAATTTTTCAGTCTCACTGATAACCTTCTGTTGGCATACTGAGAGTGTAAATGTGAGAGTTTTACATCTTCAATCTATAAGTAAAACAATCAGTTGAACTCCATATTTTTATCTCCTGTAGCGTAGATAATGGTGTAGTTATACAACTTACTGATTTCTATTCCAACTAAAGAAAATGCAATAAAAAACTGGAAATAACGTGTTGAAATATTCAATATAACATATTTACAGTTTTGTCGATGAATGTGATGTCAAGTTGTTTAGACTGGACAGCATGAATCTATGGCACAAAATCAAACTACATAAAATATCACAGAAGTTTTCATATATGATTACATCTATGAAAGGAGGGATACCTTAAATAAATTTATTGTATTATGCATATGATAATCCACGTAACTATACCTAAGAGAATATATGCTCGCACACAGAATAGATTATATAGATAGAAACGCACACAGAAATATATTTTTGTAGTGCAGGATACATGATTATGTCTATAACCACAGACAGAGATACATAAATTATTTATGAAATTGTATTCCGAATTTGCTTCTACGAGATTAAAGGTCGAGATGAAATTGCTTCAGACTCTGAATATTGTTCTCTCTTTTCCCCTCTTATAACAGACAGATCTTCTCTTTTAATAATACGTTTTAATGAAAAAAACTGTGTTAGAAGTAATAAAATCAGCTGTAACCTCTAGATCTAGATGAATGAAGCATAATAATACATCATGATAAATAAATAAAATTCTTAAGAAGGGCATTTCATGATACTTCCATTTACTTTCGTAAAGGGATAAATCTCACACTATAAGAACATATGGATAATAACTGTTCCAGAAAAAGATTTTGGGCTCCCGGTTACAAGCATTCTGTAATATTTAGAAGCTCTAAGCGAAGATACATCAGCAATGATTGCGTCATACACTTGCCTCTCCATCAGATTGTACCTAAATATAGTCCATCTCAAAAAGAAATCAATACAGTGAGAGAACTCCTGAGATCCTATCTCTTAATTCTACAAAGGGTATTTTTAAGAAGTATCTATAAAGTTTTATTCTTTGATTATTTCATTAATTTGATTCCATAGCAAACAGCGCGACAAGGGAAAAAAATGAACGAATGAAAAGGATAGATAATAACTACCACCTAAAATTTTAGAACTTCTCTCTATAAAACTTCTAAAAAAATGTTTTTCTGTAACGAAGTTTTGGCAAAGAACTGAAGTGTAAAATTGCAAGTTTTCGTTGAGTTTTACAAATTACTGACTTTTATGTGGGTCAATATTGTATATATTTTCAGTGAAAAATAATAAAAAAAATATGCGTAAACTACCAAAAACGAATAAAATTTTAAAAAAAACAGCATTAGCTTTTAAAATTTTTGAATGCAGTTACTACTAAAATTAAAATTAAATAAAAGTGCATTTGGTGAATTTTTTGATAAGTCTAGATTGTGAGAATTTTCATTGAAAGTCTCAATTCAACGGTTTTGTAGCGTGTAAATTATTTTTTATTTTTCTCATAAAATAATAAATTTATTATAGTCAAATGGCTATGAAACGGCCGAAATTGACGAATTTATAAAGAAGAATATCTTGAGAAAAAAAGTTGATTCCTCCATTGAAAATAAAACATTTAGTTTTCAAAAATATTTTTGTCAATAATTAATATTTGATTTTTAAAAAGTCAGCATTCAAAAGCTTTATTTTACAACCATTATGTTGGCAAAATGTTTAATGAATGTTACATTTATTTTTGAAATTTAATTTCTATATATTTTTCTTTTATTATTTCATTTTAAAAATGAAACACTCCTTTTAAATCCTGCATTTATTTTCAGAATAAGCATTTGTATATTTTTAATGTTTTTTCCTGATTTACAAAAAAAAATTAAGTACTAATTTTGTTAAAAGGTAAAAATTCTGAACAAATGTTAGTTTCTCCAAGAAATCATTTTCCTATTTTTTAAAAAATTTTGTTCTGTGTTCTAAAAAATAATTATTTTTTAAATACAATTTCTTCTAAAAAATTTCAAATAGTTTTTTTTATTAACAATCATTAGTTTGATAACTACTTACTTTATATATCTCTTATACTAAATTTCCAATACTTCAAAATTCTGTAAATCAAATAGTTATAATTTTGAAATTTTATTGTTATTTTCTGGTAATATGCAAGTGAAAACGATCATAGAATATAACAGCTGTTCAATCATTTAAATCATAAAGACTTCGCTACGAAATCTCGAAACAAACAAAATAAACCCAAGAATTCATTGAATTTCGGTCATTGCGAAAAACATATTTTAACTCTCTTCCTTGAAGAACGCTTTCTTCAAACGAACAGTCTAAACTCAGCTGACCACCTGCCAAGTTATTCTAGACTTCATTAAAAACCGAAATTGTATTTTTTATCAATAATAATTGTTTTGACAACTACATACTTTATAAATGTCTTATACTTAATTATCAATATTTCAAAATGCTGTATGACAATTAATTATTATTTCGAAAATTTATTGTCACTTTCTGATAATATACAAATGAAAATTCTCATTGGTTATAACAGCCGTTCAACCATTTTAATCGCAAAGGCTTACGAGATCCCGAAACAAACAAGATAAACGCAACAATTCATTAAACTTTCTGTCGTTGCGAAACACACATTTTAACTCTCTTCCTTTCAGTTCGCTTTCTTCTACCGGATATTGTAAACTGAGCTGACCACCTGCCCCAAGTTCCTCTAGACTTTATTAAAAACCGAAAGTGTCGGGTCGAAAATTGCCATCGACACAAGAGGCGCCGTTAAAGTCAAAGTAATTGTGAAGTTAAGTTCCCGATTTTCGGCTTTCCCCAAAGTTCCCTCGCATAAACCCTCTTAAAACAAGCTCCTTTTATTACGACGATTAAAAATGCACAAATTAATGTTTTTTTTCTGTTTTATTTTTTTTTTTCAACTCCCGCCGTCTGGAATGCTTTTTTTTCCCACCCTACCATCACAAGAAATTTTCTTTGCATACTACTCCTTCTCGGCTTTAAGTTTCTATAAGTTTTTGTTTTTTTATTGTTTCCCTTTTTTTTCACATGTTTTTGTTCGTTTCCTTCCGGGAGTAATTTTACATCATTAATTCTTTTTCAGCAGATTTTTAATGTCATCTCTGTTGTTTTACTTTTCAAATTCATACCGCTTTTAATTGAAATCCGAGTTCCCCCTGGAGAGGAGAGAGAAAAAGGGGGCAAAACACACTCCGAGAGACCCCTCTGGCTATTCCTCGGGGGGGGCAAGTTGGAGGGAAAGGGGGTGGTGGTGCACCGAAAACGCTTACTTGCCAGGAATTTCAGACTTCCATTTTAATTTTTCTTTCTTTTATTTATTTTTTTTTTTTATCTTCCGAAAATTCCTTTTATAATATCATTTTTTCTCCCCCCTTTCGACCCTCACTCCCCCCCTTTTTTAATATTCGTATTGTGTCACAAACTGAGGACAATCGCAGATGGTTCATAACACAAAACGGGGGGAAAAATGGAAATTGTTTATTTTCGGAAAAAGAATTTGGAGTTATGCGCGCTTTGTTGGGCGCGGTGGAACGAGTTTTTCGGAGCCTTATGGAATGTAATAATCTTTTCGGAAAAGGTCGCGAGGGGGCAAGGGATGGGAGGGACGGGGGGGGGGAGATCTTAAGATGTGCAATAACTTTCGCTAGAATGAGGTTCTAAATTCTTGGAATCACTTGTACATATTGTTATGGTTTTTTTAAAAAAAGGGAGACAGAGCAAAAACAAATAGTATTCTTGCCAAAAGTCATTTCCGAAGATTTATTGGGTGAAATGTACAGTTCGCTGCATAAATGATATATCGGGAGTTGTGTGTCATTTCCTATTTGTGTTTTGACAGCCTCACAAGATCATGAATGCTCCGAGAAAAGGAGATGTGAAAGGGGTGAAATCACGAAAGTAAACATCCATCAGACAGTTTTCCCCTCTGAAAGATATGTCTAAAGAATTTATACCCAGTCTAACTCATAACTCTGTTCAAATACAGTATATCCAAACAAATTTTGGATGAATCTCGTTCATATTGTTTTTAAAACGTTTCATATTGTTTATGTATATAGTTTTTGGTATACCAGGAGCTCGGAATAGAAAAGGCGAATATGAAAATCATGGTGTTGGGAAATCGCGTTTAAAATTTGGGAATGCTCTCAGAATAGAAAGGACAAATGCGAATATGGACTTGATTCATCAGTTGAAGATCATACTGGCATGCGGCTCAGTGTAGTAAAGTAAACAAAAGTGTTGTGTATTTTCCCTTGCTCCTCCAACATTAAGTCACTAAGCTTTCATTAATTTTCATACTGTCCGTACATAAAATGCTGTTTACAACATACTAAGGATGAATATAGACGAAAAAGTATATCTATATGTAAATGGATGTATGTATATATGTTCCAGCATCACTCTGGAAAGCCTGGAGCAATTTCAACCAAACTTGGTACACATACCACTTACAATCTGAAAAGAAACACTGGGGGAGGGGGGAGGGGACACATGTAAATATAATCGAAAACGACTGATATTAGTGTCGAATCCATAGTTTTCGGGGTCGCTGAGATTAATGGTGACACTCCCGATGCCGTCTATGTGCAATTTCAGCCCCCCCCCCCCATCAGCATTGGGGGAAGGTGGGGAGGGGGAAGAGGGAGTGAATCTAAAATGTCTAAAATATCGAGAGTAGTGTCGAAACTATAGTTTTCAGAGTCGCTGAGACAAATAGTGACATTTCTGATGCCGTTTAAGTGCAAGTTCAGCCCTCTCACCAGAGTTGGGGGAAGGAAGAAGGTGGTGAATATAAAATGTCCAAAATACCGAGAATAGTGTCAAAATCATAGTTCTCGGGGTCGCTGAGACGAATAGGGACACTCCCGATGATGTTTAAATGCAAGTTCAGCATCCTACCACCATTAGGGGGGAGGTGGAAGAAGGGGTAAAAATAAAATGTCCGAAATGACCGATAGCAGTGTCGAATCAATAGATTTCGAGGTCACAGAGATGAATAGTGATACTCCCGATGCTATTTAAATGCAAGTTCATCCCCCATCAGCATGGGGGGGGGGAAGAAGGGGGAATATAAAATTCCATATTGATCGAGAGTAGAGTTGAATCCGTAATTTTCGATGTCGCTGAGATGAATAGGGACACTTCCGATGCCATTTAAGTGAGAGTGCAGCTCCCTATCAGCATTGTTGGGTGAGGGTAGGGTAAAGAAAGTGTGAATATTAAATGTCTAAAATGAGTGTGAATAGTGTAGAATCCATAGTTTTCGGGTTCGCTGCGACGAATAGAGATACTCCCGATACCGTTTAAATCCAAGTTTTGCCCCATCAGCATAGGGGGGGGGAGAAGGGGTCAAAAATAAAATGTCCAAAATGACCGAGAGTAATGTCGAATCCATAGTTTTCGGAGTAACTGCCAGGAATATAGGAAACTAAAAATGCTGTTTATAATCAAGTTTTGACTTAAATTAATAATAGAGTAAATTTGTAATTTTACTTTATCATTTGTATACTGTACTTACTTTTAAATACGCGTAAATTAAATTACTTAGTTTTTACACTATAGGTAGAATCCATTCCTTTTCCTGTGTAATAAAAAAATTGGGATAAATAAATACCCGGGCAACACCGCGCAAACAGCTAGCTGTTCTATCCACTACACAGCATCGGGAGCAACACTCCCGATGCTGTTTAAGTGGACAGAAAAACTTTAAAATGGTCAAAAAATCGAATTTTTTTTGTGGTACCAATTTGGTACCACACTTTTTGTAATTGGACACACGAGATATTAAAATAATTTACCCCTGTGCCACGACATATGGGTTTTAAGTACCGCTAATGCAAAAAAATAATCAGGCACACATTTACACAGTGAGAGGTTATTATATATAATATTATAAAGAGAGGTATATATGCACTTTGCTACAGGGGGGTGTTTTATGACCGGACGCGAGAAAAAAAAGAAATGCTGAATTGCTTATCTCCACAGAATTATTTATTCGAACGCGAAAAAAACAGGGAATAGTTTTTTCAACTATGAATTCATATTTTTACAGCGTGCTTGCATTAACAAAGCATAGGTAAATAATATTCTTTTTACAAATTTTTTTCTGTTAAAACAGAAAAAGTTTTGTTCTAATACTGCGTATAACATGCAATTTAAGGTAATATATATGAGAAATTTATATTGTATTTTATATGTTTATTTCAGTTTATTTTGTCGAAGGATTTCAAAAGCTTTAAACCTTCTCGGGATAATACGGACCATTTTGCCAAAAACCGCGTGTATATCGGTCCAGTAGTTTTTTAGTCTATAGCGGACACACATACGAACAATGTCTTATATATATATAGATTATATATATAGAATAATATTATAATGAATTTGCAATTTTACTTCATAATTTATATACTGTACATATACTTTAAAATGCCTGTAAATAAAATCACTTAGATTTTACACTATAGGTAGAATTCATT